>CM021773.1:19440226-19534160 GCA_011076525.1 Nettapus auritus
TTTTTTTTTTTTTTTTTTTTTTTTTTTTTTTTTTTTTTTTTTTTCTTGAAAAATGAGAAAAAAATAATCTTCAAGATGTTTGGTTTCCTTTTGGTAATACAGCCAGTATTAAATGAAAGAAATAATTCAACTGATAGGTTTTCAGTTTCTGATCAAAAGGAAATGTTAATGTGGATTGGTTTTAATTTATATAAGAAAAGTGTTCAAATATCTACTCAGCTTTTTTGATGTGTTTTGTCGTGCAAGACTGAGTAAACATTAATGTTTATTTTTATATTTAAAATGTTTTTATATACAACTATATTTAATTCACAACTTTACGACTATACTTTGCATCTTAATTTTGCTATTCACAATCTGAAAGAGAATCAGACATAATGTAGTTTTCATGCAGATTAGGATTATGTGGTAAACACAGATATTTTGAATGTGCAATAACAGAATTAGGAAACAATCCAGACAGTGAGTTTAATATTTTCCCCTCTTGAAAAAGTCAATGTTTTCACTTGTTTTTCACTTTTTTTTTTTTTTTCTTCCCTCATCTTTCACTTTCCAGTGTTAACCATTTAACACATCTAAGATGTTAGTAAGGCAAAAAACCACCATAATTTAACCAGACAATTTTGGACTAGATCCAACTTCTCAAAGGAGTTCCAGATCTGTTTTACTGTCACAAGGCATCCTTATCTGATCAAAGCATATCTCACCTGACAATTTTTGAATTGTAAAAAAGTGATTTTTATGGCAGGTAAGTTTAAGCATGATATAATGCAGTCACAAAGGAACATGAAGACCATTCCTCTCCTCAATCCATTCCCCAGAGAAGCTCAGTCTCTACCTTTTACTTTCTCTGCTCATTGCAGAAACATTATTATTCAGTTCCTGATTGTCTAGAACCTTACCAGCTTTCTGGTTTACCCCTGATTTTAACGTTCCTTCATGAAGACATCAGGGTAAGTCTTTTATAAGAAATATCTTGGGAATCTCAGAAAAAAACTACAGAAGAGCATGTCAGAAGAGCCAGTGCATTGGCTAAAAATATAGTCAACAGTTTATCTACACCATAATAAATGGAAACCTCCTTTGAGAAGTTGCTGTATATCATTTAATATGCAAAATCCACTGTAGCAGTTGCAGGCTGTCTGCAGTTCATCTCATAAACTTTGCTTTGGAGAGGATTTTTTTAATTTCTGTCTGTTCATTCCATGGGTAGTACTTTTTTTTTTTCTTCCGCCAATAAGAACTTTCAACTTATCTTGTTCTGCCTTTGCAAACTTAAGCTTCCGTGCTCAGTTAGATGTGGGTGAGGATCTCATCTGTGCTTACTGTAAGTATATGCAATTTTTCCTATCATCTCAGCTGCTATAATTTTCCTTGTTGAGTTTAATTTAAGACAAGGATGGTTTGTTCATTCCTACATTTTTGAAGATGTGCATTGTCATGACTCACTTCATGAAAAATCTGGGAGTGAATACTCCATACATTAGCACTGGCCATGAGGATGAAACATTTAGTTCTTTTTCTTCTCTTCCTGTAAACAAAATATATAAAACAAAATAAAAAACAGTCATCAAAATGAAATGTATGTTAATTTGAGTCAGAACTACCAAACAAACAAACAGTTCTTTCCTTTTGATGATTGAAATAATTGACTTTGCTAAAATGAATATTCACAGAGAAGTGGTGATTGTTATTGAATGTTCAGGTCAGTTGTGGCACTAAATCAGGACACCAGGACACAAAGTGAACTGGGTTAAATAGGTCATGGTTTTCATCCCTCCCTCACCTCAGCACGAGTGCAAAAAATCAGAGAACTGGGGCACTATCTGTTTTCTTATTTAAGATTTGTGCTTGGAAATTCTGAACAGCTCCTTTCTCCAGGACCAGGGCTCTACACTTTGTAATGAGCTCAGAAAACAAACAAACAAACAAAAAAAACCAACCAACCAATCAAACACCTGTTTCATGGAAATCTATCTAATACCTGATTTTTATGTGTTTTGATTGCTTTCTCAGAGCCAGATTTCACCTGTGATGATGTTTGTCTCCTATTTAATTTGGAAAATACGTTGGGGATATGAAAATATAGCCCTGTGCTAACAATCACTTCCAGAGATTAACACTCGGTTTCAATGGCAAGGCATGTACCCTCCAGAGACGAGGGCTGTTTGGGTTGGAGATTTGGCACCTAATGGAATTATTTTAACTGAACAGATCAAAGAGTAGAAACTGAGCAAAGAGATTCTGCTGTTGAACAACTGATGGATGGCCTCATTTGCCTACAAAAAAGCGGGCCTTCAGTGAGCACCACAGGGAAGTCATTCCAGTACAGTGTGAAAATCCGACAGAATTACTGAATGAATGGCCCTTTTACAGTCGTGGGATCTAAAATAAAGCCTACAGCTGTGCAGCCAGGAACTTCTCTGTATAGCGGCAAGAAACACAGGACAATTCAGGGCACTGTTCCATGCCAGGCTTAATCCAGTCTAACTGTCACCCATATATCTCTCCTCCAAATAAATTAGTTTCCCATCGGATCAGTGAGTCATATTCCAGCAATGCAGCAAATGACTAAATTTAATATGAGGAAAGGGTGAGGGACATGTCAATGGAGCTAGGAGAGGAAAGGAGACGGAATTAAACCATCACTTTTAGCAGCAACACACAGTTTGATGAAATTAAGCACAACATGAAGCTGTGCCTTCAGAGAGCTTGGATAAACTGGAGATAAATTAGAAAAAAAATAATTGGAAGCCCCTTGCTGTGAGGAGTAAGTAGTACAGTGTGGTTTTGAAGCATCTCTACTAAGGAGGGGAACATTTAAGGATGTTTTTGTGAAGAATTAAGTCTCTGGAAAAATGAGAATTTACCTGCATTAGACTGGAACAATTGTTTTTCCAGTCAGATTTTTACAAACACCTGACCTATTTGAGCAGTTTACTTCTCATCTATCTGTTTAGGCTGACCCTGATATGCCTCTGCAACAGCTGTTTCTGAATTTTTCTCAAATTGATTTTACGAATGGTGAATGTTAACTCACTCTGGTCACAAACAGGCTGAAACACCAGCTCACACAATGTTTTAATGTCCCGTCTGCATTCCTTTTTATCTTCTTCATTCATTGCTTTTTCCTAGGATTCCTACTCTCTGAAAGACCATCACTGTTTAATTCCTGTGCCATCTTTTTTTTCATGGCACTCTGGAGCAGCAGCGTTTTTTTTTATAATTCTGCTTTTTTCCTGCAGAGGGCCAGTTCAACCCATTAGAGTCCCACATCCATCTGGTGCAGCACATACACTATCTGACATTGGGGCAGGTTTGTAAGTGGAGCACTGAGAGCAATTAGCATTTGAATTAAAGCTACCTGTGGATAACAACAGGTGATTACCCTATTTAACAGCTGTTAAGTGGTGTTATTTGCCAGCTATAGACCACAGACCGAGTGAATTGTGTGCATACAAATGGGAGTTACTGTGCATACAAATGGACGACAGTAATTAAATAATATTTTTTAAATTGCAGCAGTCATATGTAGATGCTGGTTCAAAGCAGGTAGCTGGAGGAGGGTTTGGGAAGTATTTCAGAATGTAGGGCAGTAACATCATTAAGGTTAAAGAGCAGTGTATATTTTGGCAGACAGTGGTTTGTTCTAGAAGTAAAAAGAAAAAAACAGAGCTCGCTATTTACTCTGATTCAGCTTCTGGCAAACAGAGAAAATAGTAAGAAACTAGAGCACAAGATTATTTTCTCCTTCTGTTTTAGCTGTACGTTTCCAACAAGGCTTAATCAACCTTAGCGTTCCTTGGAAAGCCCAGCATTGTTCCTGCTCTATGTGCCTCCTTGCCTCCTCGCATATGTGGGAGAAGCTGCTTTGCTAACCTGCTCCCTTCTGTGCTGGGGGGTGGATGAATGTCTTTTTTGAATGTTTGCTAAGCATATGGCTATGCAACATTCTCTTAAATCCATGTGGGGTCTGTCCCATGGTTCTGCTTCTCATATTGCTGCGTAATATCTCACCGAGTCCGGCTGCACCCTTTCCAGTAGCCATTCTCATTTGCTGAAAAGTTTTTCTTATGATCCTCTTCTCCAAGGGCATGGATTTTCAATGACTTTTTAAGGCCTCCCAAGGCATCTGAAGGGAATCTATCCTCTGAGAAAGGCTGATTAGATTTCTGCTTAAGTATTTGCTTGCACTGTTAAAACTAAATTATTTTATCAATGAAGATTGGTGTCATCGCTACTCCAGAGCTGCCTGAGTGTTGTGTAAGTGCAACTGTTACAAATTACAGGATGAGCTTGAATTTTTCCCTGTGGCATAATTATCTATTCAGTTTTAAATCTCCCATGATTTGCAAATGTGCATTCTCACTGAGTAAGTACGAATAGAGATGTCCATTCATGTACATACAGGTATTTAGTACTCAGTTCCAGACTGCTGGAATGCAGGGTCAGTGCTGCAGCTTAAAATGGATGGCTGTTGATTTTTACTAATGAGAGCTGCCTGATTAAGGCATTTACTGTACGGCGTATTTGAACTGAAATTAAATGCTTGTTAACCTTCTGATGCTAGCCAATTGTGTGCTACATCCAGCCGGAAAATTATTTCAGTGACAATCTTAGTTAACTGGAATTTGATGCAGATCAGTACTGAATCCATCTGCTATTAAGAGGCTGGTAATGACTTAAAGAAATTTTAGTTAAAGCACTGTAGCCCTCAGACATAGTGACATTGCAGAAGGCCCAAACTCTTCAGAGACAAGCAGTATGTCATCAAAACAGTCATTTGAATAGAGTTTAATAAGGGTTGGATACATAAACACCTTTAAATATGTCTTTTCTCAGGGTTATTCAGGGATTATTATCTAAGTGATGGTAATGCTCACCCATTTTTTTACCCTAAATTTAGGTCAGAAGCAAACTCCATGCTTGTGGGCAGGCTGATTTCCAGCCTATACATTACTCATTTTTTCTTTACTCACTTGCTCTCAAGCAGGAAATTATATATTTTTTTCATAAATAGTTTCCTGTCATAAGTACCTTTTAGAAGCTGTTTCTCCTTCCAAACAGAAATTTGCTGCCAATAACTGTTTTCTTAAGTCTCTAGTCCTAAAATAGTGCCAAATTCTACATTGGTACAAGTCTCTGTTCAGATTGTGCTAAGCTTGTGCCCTAGCCAAGCTTAAATAGTTTTCTTTATTTTAAAACCACAAGATACTACTGCACTGTGTGTACAGTATCCTTGCTATTAGCTGGGAATCTTAATTTGTCTCAAGATCAATGTGAAAAGCAACACGAATCTTTTTTCCATTGCATCCGTGTTGGATGATTGGTATCTTGGATGAACAGAAGGTCTCCTGGTATAGGAAGAGCACACAGGCCAGCTTGATGTGGAAGACACACTGGCCCCATATCCAGAAAGAAAAAGCCCCAGAAAAGCATTGATAAGTCATCTCTCTGCAGAGAGCATGTGGCACGTGGCCCTGCCTCCCCACGGCTTGCTGCAGGGCAGGGAGATCAGCTGAATTCATCTTGCCCTTCTGATTCCTTCCTCCTGCTAACCTATATCTGATGGGATTATTTCACACGATACAAATCCAAATGTGTCTATTTAAAGATAACCAGCCAATGTACAAATATATAGAGATCTAGATATATATTTTTAAAATTAAAATAGAATAGTTTAAAGTGCAGAGAGGTTAAGGTAAAGAAGAGAACTGCATGTTCTTGACCACTGACAGGTTTTAGCTTGGATATCTGATGAATCACAATGCCTACAATGAGAATTTGGTGTTTTGGCACAGGCCTAAAACTCTTCTTGACTCAGGAGGAAGACATTTGTATCTAAGTCATGAGACAAAGCAACTTTCACATTCATTTTGTTATATAGCAAAGTCATCTGAAATCTTTTTCAGGGGTGTAGGTTTTTAACACTGTGACTGATAATAGCTCTTAGGAAAATTGTAGTTTAAGTAAACCACATGTCCACATGACCTACAAACATGCAAAATTAATGCATAAACTTAGTTGTTACTTAATGATGACATTAAGCTGCAAAGGAAATTATAGTATGCTGTAAATATTTTGATTTGCTCTCTGTTTTTATGTTTTGCAGTGACATATTAATCCATCAGGAACAAAATATAGAAAATGCAAATGCATATTAACTAACAGATTACTAATATATGAAAGAAATATGGCAATTGGGGTACTTTATTGGAGATGCAAATCTTTTTTTTATTAGTGTGGCATGAAAATCTAATAAATAAAAGATGAAAGAAACTTCATTTAATTAAGCTACTGCATTGTAATGCTAGCACTATTGATAGAATAGCTATTTAACAACATAGTAATGAATGTTCAGTTGTCACAGCCTTGGAAGGTGTAATGCAGAGGTTTAATGCAACATTATTTCTTTTCTCATCCTTGCATTTAAACGCTGCTCAATATCAGTCATGTTTGTGTTCAGTTGTTTCCAATCTATTACAGAAAAAAGAATGCTACAACTGCTTTTTTTTTTTTAATTATTTTTTACTTAGAAAGTGCCATCCTGATCACTATAAAAAGCAAGTGAATAAACGTTATTCAGCCATTATTTTTTCACAATGCTTATAATAAATAATTCTTGCAATAAATAAACTAAACTTTGTTAGTAAATAATAAAGTAAATGCATCAGGCTGGGAAGGTTTATGTGTTCCTTGCGGAACAGAGACGCACTCTTCAATGTTCAAATACCCAAGGGTAATATTTAATTAACCCACTTGGTTATAAATTCATGCAGACTTTTTTTTTGTCATAATAAAACCCAGAGCAGAAAAAGCCCTAGAATTTCTCCTCTCTCAGATACCTACTATTATTAATTTACAATTGTTTATTCAGAAAACCATTGCAAATACTGATGGTTAAGGGCTCTGGTGGCCCTCAGGACTTTTTTATGTTCACGTGCTAATGGTCTGTGTTCTCAACACTGGTTTGTGACAAACGGGTCATCGTCTTGTCTAAACTCACCAGGTAGTTCCAGATTCACATCAGCGCTCTGGTCACAACTCTACTACACATTCTTTTGGTGCCCTACACTTGCTCTGCCCAACTGCTCCCCATCAGTGAGACATTTGCTATAGATGCCCATACTGGATATGGCCATCAATGCAGATCCTTGCCAAAAGACTGCAAATGGGGTTATAAAACAACTGAAATAGCCATGACTTGGCCATTCAGTATATTTCTGACATGCAGGACTCTATTAAAGTCATTGCCATAAATTATAATTATCCTTGAATTATGTGAGCTAGTCATGTTCACATTATATGTAGCTGTTGACTCTCGTTAGAGTAGGTTTATATGGGAATGAGAGAGTTAGAAAGAGACAGTCATTCTTACCCAGCTATCACATTTCTGACCTCCTCGGAGTCTGCTGCTTAAACAAAATCTAATCCAAACAGGGCAAAGTGCTTTTGGTGTTCGCTGTTGAAACCTCCCAGAATCTTTAAACTATCAGCTTCTGTGGTTCACTGGCTACCTGAATGAATTATTTTCAGCTGATCTGGCACATCTTCAAAGGAACAGATGGTTCCATCTTTACTGCAAAAACAATAACTGCAGCAGCAACAAAATAATCTGTGCGTCTGCCTAGAAACTCCTTAAATATAAGGGAGAGCTTGATGACCATCTTACATTTCTGACAATTATCTCAAGGAAGAAATACATTTAACAAGAAAATCACATTATAATTTACTAGGCAAAATATTACATCCATGGAACAGTTGTTCGAGGTTGCAGGGAGACTAAACTGTTATGCATGAGTTTCTAATATGACCTCCCCTGCAATACAGCAGCTGGGAAGAGAGAAATTATGAAAATATGATGTTGAGATACTTCTTTATTGTAGCTAAAAATAAACTAATGTATGTTACAAAGCAAAGAATAGAAGAAGAAAATGGGAACTAGGCTTAGAGAAGCACAAATGATGTGAGCTGAAATATGCAGCAAAAGCACAAGGGATTTCAAATTTCAAATAGTCAGAATTGTCTGGATTACTACCTAGCATCATCTAGAGAATGTTTTTTAATGGCCTTAGTCTAGGAGTGCTTGTTTTAAGCCAGTATCCAGTGCATATTTGGAATGGGATTCTCCTGAATTTGCCTTTTAGTTTCTATTATTTCAGCACAGGAAAAGCAATATAATTGACAAGGTAATTTTCTTCAATTACTGAAAAGGAGGTAATCAGATATATAGGAAAGATTGACATTAAAGAGAAAGCAATTAATAGTGATCATTGTATTAAATACATACTTTTTTTTTTTTTTTTTTTTTTTTCTAATTTTCCAGGGTAATATTACTAAAATGACATTTATTAAAAAGAAAATCTTTTCCTGTGCAGACTAGCTGTCAAATATTAATATGAAGTCTGACTTTTTTATTGTTTCTGTTTTTTAAATTGCAATTAAATTGTTCAGGATACTTTTGTATATTGTAGAAAAGATGCTCTCTTGCAGACAAGGCTAATGCCAGTGTCAGTTTTCTGTCTTTTATGGGGAGGGCTAATTACTGGGAACAGCCTATACAAGAAATATTTGGAGAGCTACTTTAGCTGAGGCAGTATTTAATCACTGAGTTGATATACCCTTCCCTTCTCAGTTTTTCTTTGACGATGCTGTCCCCTCTGCACAGCTGTTGAATAGGCTGGGAAGAGGACCTTGCTTAAATTTGGTGTGCTGCAAACTTAGTTCTCTGGTCATTTTCCAGCTAGATTTGCTTCCTGGTCCAATTCATTGTGTGGTTGTGATAATGAGACTGCACCGTGGGGGAACGAATAAGCCCTGATGAGCACACACTGCGTAATCTAGGGCTGTTAGTGGGTAAATGCACATCAAACTATGGCTGGCACAAGCCAGTTTTTTTCCCTGCTCTTCAGTCAGGGAGTGTCAGGCTCCACAAAGGAAATCTCTGCTTGAGACAAATAGATGTGCATTTGTGCTGACGTGAGACCTTCAGGGGAAGTGGTCTAGATGTCAAGGTGGTTCTCTGGGGTAGATTAGTCCGAGAAGCAGGCTGACAGGTCAGGCAGTTCCTGCAGCTTGGCAATATTCTCAGGAAAGCACTTGTGTGGTAATGAGGTCCATTCCCTCACTAAGGTGCAACTGGTAGTTAGCGCAGGGGTTCAAGGGCCCTGAACATCTGTCAGAACAGGCAAACAGGTGTAATCCAGCTGTGGCCACAGTTGCTCTTACAATTCATGCATCATACCAAGTCCTATGGGATGCTCCTGGTGGAAAGCACTTTACTCGTCGGTTAACATATTGCCCTCAGTCTGTAGCCTGGGCCCCTGCCCAGCGAGGGTTTCATTTGCTGTTTACACATTAGCAGCAATAACAAGGAAACATGGAAGCACGCTGAGGTTCAAAATAATTATATTTGCTAAGTACACACAAAGAACTTGACTGCACTCTCACCATTGATCTGAGTGATTTCTGGTGGCTGCTTTACCCTGATGCATTCAGATCATTGCTGCGGTGCTTACAAGTTACTTGCAGGGGTGTTTCTTCTTCCTAGGTGAAAAAAAAAAAAATGATGATAACAATTAGCAATCAACAAACAGCCTATGGCTTGATTACAGACACAGGTAGGTTTTTGAAATAATTTGTGTATTGAACAGAGTAATCTTATTTTGCTTAAGTGCTACTTGAATATTCCTTACATTCATATGTTCCTAGGGGGGAGAAAAAAAAAAGCCATTACATAGTAAAAAGGTTCAGGCTGTTCTTAGTGAGATCAATATAGCTCATCTGTTTGCATGATTCTAACTAGGATTTGTTGTGTAAAATACTTTGGGGAAAGGTTTTCTTCTTGATTACTGAACGACAGGACTTCGTTTTCATCATTTGCCAATATTTAATTACTATGTCACAAGGCCTACATTTAATCTTAGTTTAAGAATCTGTTTTTTTTCCATGGCTTATTTAAGAAAGACTAAGATAGGTATTTAGTACATGTGACTTGAGCAAAAGTTTTTTTTTTTTTTTTTTTTTTTTTTTTTTCAGTACATAATAAAAAGGTGATGCAAAATAAAATGTCTTTTATTTTCCCCTCCTTTTATGTTCAGTAGTTGACAGTTCTTATGTTTTTAATCTGTATCTTCTATTTTCTGTCATTTTTTTCACATCCCTAAATGAATTGTAGCTTTCAACCATTTTGTTGTCCATCAAAATTGGAAAACAGAGAAATTTCACCAATTGCGAACTTGACTTTCAGTGCTGCCTGTTCTGTCATTCTTAGTTCAGCCTCAAATTTAGGATCTCTCAGTGGGAGAAGATGTATCTTTGGTGAACACTGACTTTGTCACAGCTTGACAGCACTTTTTTATATGCCTTAGCTTTATGGGCTTTGATGTTTCATGTTTATTAAGTTGTAAATTGAAAATAAGATGAAAATTCAAAGCAAGTTTCAATCAGAGCTGTAGGATGGATTTTTTTTTTTTTTTTTTTTGTGGACTTCTGCACATTTTAAACCCCCTTTTGCTAAGCAAACCTTTTATAAAACACAAAAAAACTTTGAGCAGATGACCTAGCTGATAATTATGGTGATGGATTTGAGGCTGCAACTGCTTAACTGGGAATGCTGAAAAAATACACACGGAGAGTGAAACTCAATGGTGAGAGGCTGGAAATGGTTCTGTCTGGGGGAATTAGCCGAATCTCTGGTGAGTGTGCAATGAGTGAGCCTCTAAGTTTCACTGTGCTTGCAGACACCTTGACAGCCTTGCCCTTGGCAGAGCAGATGCCTCCCTGAGAAGCCAGGCAGCAGGGCCTTGGAGCCCCAGGCAGGCAGCAGAAGCAGCTGGGAGCCAGCTGTGCAGGTGTGAGGCTTTTCCATATCGCTTTGCATGCAGTCCTTTCCCCCTGCAAAACCACAGGGCTCAAGAGGTGCAATTCATTGCAAATGAGAACTGGAGGAAAGGATTTTGCCGAGGAAGGATTGCCATAAGCAACAGAGCTAGGGAGAAGGGGTGTGTGCTGTTTTATGTCCTACGGCTGGAAAGTTTATCTGTGCAGATGTGAGAGTTCCTGCTGTGTCTTCGGATAACGCTGATATACACATTGCTTCAGCCCTTCAGTCTGATGGCATGGCTCTTCACAGTCTAGAGGACTGTTCCCGAAGAGGTAACAGAAGCTCAGGTTAAACTATATGGTCTGGCTGCTGTAGCCAGTATCTGTGGGCTTATTATTTTTTTAAGTGATCTTATGAAGTATTTCTTTTTTCTGTCCGAAGTAATAAGAACTTACAGCTGTTTTGATAAATGGTATCTCATACAAAAAGAAAGGTCTAATAACTTTCTTCCTCTTCCTCTTACCTATTCCACAACTCGTTGTTTGAGTTGTGAAGGCTTTTCAATATCGGGAGTGTTTTCATGTCTTCAGCACACTTCTGTTAAAGTGTTATAGGGCAGGATTGTATTTAGCTGGTAAGCTTGGACAGTTCCACTTGTAGTTTAGTATTTTACCTAGATGTTAAATGGGACAATGACATGACAGGCATATGGCAAGTACGTTTTAAAGACTGGTCACCTGTTATGTGCAAGAAACAGGGAGCCTCATATGAAGTTTATGTATAACTTTTTGCTATATTGCAGACTCCTTGCTGAAGCAACTAGAGGGTGAAAAGATGGGGACTTTCTGTGATGGATACTGCTGTTCCACCTATGTCTGCCTCTTTTGTGTCTTACCTAATTAGCTGGTATTTAAATCTCTTGGAGCAGAGTTCCCAACTGTATGTGTGTCGGTGACTAGCACAGTGAGATCCCACTAGAGGACTGTGGGCACTTTGTGGTTCCAGCAGTGATAACTGGTTTCAGTGTGACACATCTTTTTATTTTTTTAAGTGAAAATGTGCAGATTAAAGACCACAGCTGAGATGTTTACAGTTGCAACATGGTGAACAAACAGATAAGGTAATTTTCCCCCTTCTGCTAGTTACCAAAGCAACACTATAAAGATACTTTTAATTTAGTTTGGTGCTGTGAAGATTAAAGCTTAATTAAAATGCTGATATTAAAAAAAAAAAAAATAGTAAAACACTGGAACAGCACAGGAAAAATAGAAAGACATAATTATAGTCCAGTGAATACTTATCACTTGTTATGAATCTTTAGAGCAGAGATATTTTTTTCTCTCAATTGAGAGTAATTTTATTCTGATAATAAATTTGAATGACCAAGACAACCTAGGATCATAGCTGTTTATAAATTAATAAGGACAGTTGGAAGGAATGTGTTATTCTGATCATAAAATACAGGACAGTGAGTTTTTCTTTGCTGGTCCATTTCTTTAAAAAATTCTCTTGCATACCAGTCAGGGTGAAAGACTTTAAGAAGACAGAAAAAAATAAAATTATATTCCAGCATTTCACATGGCTTTCATAGAAATTCAACTATTTAATCTTGAAAGATCTGTAACTTACAAGTTAATTATTAAATATACTCCTATTGTGAGTTTGGAAATAGTCAGGTCCTCAAGTGTTACTTACAAGGATAGTCTCTTTTTACTGACAGAGCTACACCAAGGTGTACCAGATGAAAAGATAACTTGGGTTGCCAGAGTGGTATCACTGTTAGAAATTTCTCCAGGATTGAGATTTTATCACTTTTATTGGCCAATTAAAAATCTGTTGCTTTGCCAGATTCATCCTAATGAGTTTAAAATTGCTGTGGAGAGAACCCATGTTTGCCCAGAAGAAGGGAAACTAAGACCTGAGATGATATTCTTTCACTGCAAAATTCCAGGTAGCAATCTCTGTCCTTGACAGAGCAGGAGTGCTAGAGAAAGACCAGCTTCAGCTTGTTAGCTTTGTTGAGAGCTGTGTTGCTGGTTTCTTCAAGAACTTTCTTGCCAGATACAATGGCTATTACCCTAGAGAAGTAACTAAAACTGACTCAGCTAAACATGCCCTCTTACTAACCTACTCTGTTCATCTTGCTCAAGCATTTTAAATCCATTTTTGACGGTATATCATACTTTACTTCCATGCACTGTATCATTAGCGAAATTAGTCATTTAACCTTGCATCAAAGCAACATTATATTTGTTATGATATTGTGATGACTACTGTTGATGCAACTCAGCCTTTTAGCTCAGCTCTGACTTCCTACCCTGGGATGCTGAGGGAACTGAAAGGTTACTGGGCTTCAAGGACAAGCTTATGGAAATAAATCCAGCGAGGCTGCTGAACAGACTAGAAACTGTCTGGCCCAGGATGTCTGGGAAATGCAAAGGACTTTAGGCTGGGGGAGCATGAAGTATTTCATCAATGTCTTCTCTGTTCTTTGTCTCTTTCTTGGCTGTCTTGTTGGCTGTCCCTTTGTTGGAGACAAGATATTGCATTATCTGGAGCTTTGGTTGGGAAAAACAAACCTTTCAACTTTAAAAAGATTATTATATTTTTCTAATCAAGACACAAATGAATTTTCTTGCTTCCAGGCTAGCATATATGTATGAGTTCTCAACAGGCCTACAATTCACACTTACTCCAAACTAAGTTTCTGATTCTGTTATATAAGCCGTTAAAAAACCTCACGGTGTAAATCTTTTGGTGATATTCCTGCAAAACTTTAAACAAACAATGAACAAACAAACACTTTTAACACAAGCAATACTTCAGGAAACTCTCCCATATGGTGCAGCTTGGATCACTGTCTTTCAGGAATCAGAGATGAGGAGAACATGAGTGGCTATATAATTTAATATTATCCAGGAACATGTACAGTAAAAATTTATAATTGCTATCTTAAGAAAATTAAACTATTTTTTGTGCACAAAGAATTATTAGTGTCTAATATCTGCTTACAGGAAAAAAAAAAAAAAAAAAAAAAGCCATGTAAATTTATTGTGGAATGCCATTGTAGAATTTACTGTGCCAGGGACTCAGGCTATTTATGTTTTTGACTGCATCGTCTTCACTAAACTTTTAAAAAATATAAATTTCCATGGTAACTGCTGCATCACACAACAAAGACATGTATACACCACTTAGATCTTTAAAGAGGCAGACCCCAGAATGAAATATAGCTTGTGTTTTTATTTTTTATTAAATGATATTCTTCTTAGTAAATGCTATGGTTTTGTTGATTTTCAAGAAATTCTAATTTTACCTTAAAAAGCATCCAATAAAATATTGCATCTAAAATAGCATAGTTCTATCATAAAGCCGTTAACTTGATGAGAGCCAGACATGCAGACGAGATCACTGAGCTGTAAGACAAGAGCAGGAATGGCTGTGAGGTGATGGTATTCTCTAGTTCTGTCTTCCTGATATTTCTAGTAGACATTATTTTCCCATTTCTCATTTTTTATCACAGCAGAGTTATAAGGTCACAGTAAAATCACAGGGCTGGGTTCTTAAAAAATATTTGTATATGTATGGTTACATTTTCCAACTTAGTTTTACAGCTACTGAGTTTTACAGTCCAGTGCGGCCGGGGGCGGGGGGGGGGGAGGAGGCCATTCTGTTTGCCTCCAACTTTGTAATGAAACTGCAGCTATTGACTTGAGAGCATGTATCACTTCAGTAATGCTTCTCATTTTCCATCTTTCTGTTCACAGGCAACATCCAAGGTCCCAGATCTGTACTGTGGTCCATCCAGGTCACCTGCATTGCAGAGAGCTGGCCCAGGAGAACTCCGAGACAGAGCCCGTGCCACTTCTGGTTGCCACCTTGGTCTCCGGTTCTTACGAGGGCAATTAAGCAGCTGGAAGTCTGTGGTGAGTAGTGCCTCTAGAGTATACCATTATGTTTTTGTTCAAAATAGATCTAAGGCAAAAAGCAAATCCTATCTGAAGGCTGAGGAAAAGTGTTGTGGTTTGATTTTTTCTGGACTGAGGAGCTGAGAGGGCTGTGCCTGTGGCTTTAGCATGTGGCTATGGGCCTTCTGGCATATCATGCAAAGTTTCTGGCAAAGGCTGATTGTTGGTATAGCCTTGTTCATGTCAGAATCACTTTCCCACTGAAATAAGCAGAGTTAGAGACTCCATCCCTCTCTCTGCACTGTGGAAATACTTCATTTTTTGGCAAGCAGAACTGCTTGCCAATATTCAGCCCTCAGCAATTTTTTATGATTGAGTTATAAAACCTGGAAATAAGAGCTTATAATGAAAATGCCAACACCACATTAAAAATAGCAGGAGCAGTGGGCACGACTGTAATGATGTTCTTTGCTTTGGTTTTAATTCCTTCTCCAAACCAGCTCTGCTTCCTGCAGCACTGGAAGTAAGAGATGTTCTCAGCACCTGCTGCTCTGAACACGCTGTGTGTGGGTGTGCAGTGCACAGGCTCCCAGATGGGCTGCCTCAGCACACATCCAAATTTTGAGCTGTGCTGCACCATTCCAAGAGGGAGAGGATAAACCAAAAGGGGCGATAAACCAAAAGATGGGGTACAGTTATCATGGGAGTAAATGTTCCCTTTATGTAATCAGTTTATACCTAGGAAATTCCAGTAATTTGACTCAAGTTTCTTCTGGTTTATACCCATGTAAGGGAAGACCAGAGACTCCTGCTTTCATGGGAAGAGCTTTCCCTCTGCTGCTGGTCCCATCAGCCCTGGGATTGTTCTGCATTCCTCTGCAGCACTGTTTTCCTTTTGGGATCATCTATCGCTCTCCATCTGTTGAAGAAACTTTTCATACTAAATGGACATAGTATAATCTCCTGCAACTTGAAATACTTCCATCTAACTGAATTTTTGGACTTACAAAAATGGCATCTAGCTGAAACACAACAGCTTGTAATGGGGCAGAGGGAAAAACAGGCATTAGTGGTGGTGCCATTGTGGGAGAGCACTTTGGAGATGCTGAAAGCTTCCCAGTTTATTCTGCCTCTCCCTCCACACCCCCCTTTTTCTCTCCTTTCATCTGCATGTACCTCCTTTTCATCAGGAGTTTATTTGACTGAATGCTGGAGTGGAAGATTAGGTAATTAGTAAATTAATGTTACTTGGCTGTCTGTTACAAATCGAGTGACACATTTCCAAACACAGGGCCGAGGTTTAATCGTGCTAGCCATTGATTCTGAATGTGCAGCAGAGCACCGTGTCCATCAAGGCAATTCTGTACAATTAGTCATTTTTGACCAAAAGTTATTATGATAACTGCTAATAAATTACATTTTCGAAATCATTCTGGTGTCATAGTTCTGTGATGTTACCAGTGTAACAGAGAAGTTTACCGTAATGAGGCCTAGCAAACCTCTTGATAAAGCTTCATTGTTAGTTTCACTGACATGCTTCACAGGTAGTTTTATGAGAAGCCTGTGGACATATGCACTTTCATAACTTCATAGCTGCACTTAAGTAATGGATTGAAGTTCTTTATGAAGGCCATAAATGCAGAACCTGTGTAAGTTTCTCCAGTGTCCAACGGATGTGGAAGAATCCCCAGTTCTTCAGGCAGCTCTGCTGAGTTCTGAAACTGGAAGAGAAGAGTAGAGTCATGGAAATAAGACATCCATGGATTGAGTTGGATGACAAGTGGTAGAAAAGTGAAATGGAGGCAGATTGCAAATTGAAAGGGGTGTTGAAAGTTGAGACACAGACAAAGACAAGCTGTAGGCTGGGGAAAGAGAAGCAGTTACATATCTTCAGCAAAACTTCCTGAAAGTTTCAGAGTGGAGGGAATGGAAGGACCTATTTGCACAACATGCTGTTGCTTGGAGCCTTGGCTGTGCAACTTTCCCCAGCATTTGGATTGCATTTTAAGTAACTGTTTACATTGCTATGGCAACCTTGTAGACTGGCCATTTCTTCATTGTAGTCACAAACTAAAAGAGCATAAAATCCCAGAACATTTTTCTGCAGCTTGTGTATTCCTATAACCCATCTGTGAATTAGATCACGATGGCTACAATTAAGATATTTTCTCATTGGCTTTTGCCACTTGTTTATTCTACTTTTGTTTCTTTTCACCTGAAATATGTCCTTCAGAAGCAGGATCCCATTAATCACTGTCTTTTCCCTGTAGTATAACTGCACTGATTTTCAGAGATTACCTGTAACATGTAAGCAATGCATTGATGAATGAGCCCTTGAAATTTCATGTTTAATCTCTGTCGTAAAAGACTATTTCTGTTAATATAGCAGTTTCTTTACTTTAGATAATTGCACCTTTCTTGATTGTCAGATACTCAGTGAAATAAGTAGGAAGAGAAGTATGACTGTAGCTGAATCATTTGTGAAATGACAACCCCTTTCTCCTCCTCCTCCTCCTCAATTCCACCATCATTATGACACAACACAGAGAAAAGGATGCTCTGCTATCCCGGGGAGACAACCAAGGTGATTGGCATAGGGCTGGCATTAACAGCTTCAGTATTTGAATGCAAACTACAGCAAGCCCCAGTCCCTTTGTGGGATGGCCTCACACACATTTTCAAAATTAATAAGGAAATACTGAATGCATCCTTTGAACATGTATTAACAAGCAGTGGTTTTGAACTGGCCAGCATGTTGTTTTTGCTCAGGACTATGTATCCTGTGGTTAGCTAATGCCCTCAGTAGTAACTGCTGAAGCTGAAATTATATTTTTGTGTTGATGCTGTAACTTAAGAACAGTGTTAAATGTCCATACTTTAAAAGAGATGGTGCCTATTCAATAAATTACATATTTACATTTACACAACTACTGAATCTTTTATATGCAGTTTCAGTGAAAGTGATGTTTCCCAGAGTGTTAGTCTGTCAGCTCCTATTGCATGCAATTAAAAAAGGGCAGTGAAAGCAAGTAAAAGTACTCTGGTGTTTTTTGCAATCTAATCTTTGTAAGAAAAGGAATCTGAGATGTGAACAGTAGTGCATTGTGGTACAGCAGTGCATAAACTGTATTTTTTTTGTTCTTTTCCCGATTAGTTGCTTCAGCTGTAAGTGAGGTAACAATTTAACGGAGGTAACTCATTGTATGGAATGACTCTGACTGCCGAGATACTTAAAATCATCTTGTGACACTCTGGAGCTCAATGCATAAAATATTAGCTTGGTAAGTAACTCTCCTGCTGGATAGAGCCTTTTTCTTTCAGAACTTAACCTAAGGATATGAGAAATCCGTCCTTACATATAGTGTCTGATCTGGTGCCAGTGCCTAAGGATGTCCTTGGAAAGATTCCCATCTTTAAACATTGGATCAGGGTCCGTGGTGCAGTGTCTGAAGTGCTGAGGCTTGGATTGGCAGCAATAAAATATGGCATTACTGTTTTCAAAGTAGAAAAATGGCTATAAGAGCATAGGTTGACTGTGGAAATACTGACAAGAAAAAGGAGGAGCTGTATGAAGGCAGAATAAGGGAATTTAGAGAGAATAATCTTGGGAATCGGGAAGAGTAAAATAATAGGTGTTTTTTTCCAGTTTGTTCACATCTCTTACAACACATAGGGGAGAGTAAAACTAACCATTTTCCTTCACTCGGCTGGGTAAATATTATCCCTGTTTCAAAGATGTGAAGGATAGGGCACACAAGTACATCACACAGTGAAGTCGAGGGTGATTATTGTGGAATGGCTGAGGCACAAATGTTGAGATGCCCTGCACTAGCTCCACAGGAAGGCATAATTAGGTGCAAGATCAGTTATCTTTTGCCCAGAATTACAGAATACAGTGGGAACTAGCAAGTCTGCACATGATCTTGAAGACATGCTCAGCAGGGAAGGAGACAATCCCTGCAGGGAGCTGCTGTGGGTTTTTTAAGGGCTTTTGTCCTCATATTTATAAGCCTGATGACAACAGGCTCGTGTCTAACTTACAGCAATAGAACTGTAAGAAAAATGTGGAGCAGAGGTTTAGGTGATAAGCCCAGGATTGTGTGTATCATTTTGTTAACACATTAGGTATAATGGCTACCTTTTTTCTTCTGTATTTGCACAATGGTTTGTGCAATTAGCTTTTGGTCCATGTATTCTTGTATCTCTGTAACTGCACAGCAACTGAACAACAGTGTGTTATTAAAGCTGACGTCAGAATTTATGAGGCCCTGGTGCCCAGCCATGTGCTTTGAAGAATAAAGCATGCATGAGCAAATACACAAAACCAGTAACCTCTCTGGACATGCAGGAACTGTGATATTTTGCATTGTGTTGTAGCAATACCAGGAACCAACAAAGGGGCTGGTTTCTCTCCCAGAGCTATAGTGAATTTGATGGCACTGCACAGACTTGGACATATATTAAACAGAGCCATGTTTACTTGTGCTGCATAAGAATCACAGGGGGGGAGTAAAATCAATGTTTTCCAAATGGAATAGAAAGAAGCCGTTAGGGAAAGAAATGGTATTTTCAAGCTTCTTTGAAAGGTAACACAAACAATGCATAGAGTAAAAAAAAAAAAAAAAAAAATCCTCAAAGAAAAAGCACTTACCAATGTCTTCTTCACTATATATTTACCTTGCTTTGGAGGGACCTACCAAGGCAGGTCCTTGGTATTATTTTAAAAGGGAGATGCATGTGTGAATAAACAGGCTTTTGGAATTGATGTTTTGAATTGCAAGCTGCACAATGCATTTGTACATCTTGACAGCACAGAAGACACTCAGATTTTAGAGTGGCACTCAGATGACACTTAGAGTGCATGATGCAGTGGCGTAATGAAACGGAGATCAATGTTAAAATGAATGTAACACCACTGAGGAGTACACACAGATCAATACTCTTGTAAGCCATAGAGTATAATCCTGCTGTATAGGTCTTGTTAGATAGTACAGTCAGTTCTGTGAAGACATATTTTTCTGCATTTCTCAAATGTACCTCTGACTTATCTGTCCCAAAGACTGTATTAAAATGTCCTTTTGGAATGCAAAGGCTTGAATCTTTGTCGTCCCTCCCATGCATGCAAAGGAAAATGTGCAGTGCATAATAGTAAACTCCCAATCCTCAAAAATGTGGAACAGGAAGATAAGATGGACAGCCAGCAATGATTTGTGTTTCAGGAGGTCTTTGAAATATTATTATGTCCCTGTTCCCTCCCTTTCTGCCTCCTCCTTTTCTTTCAGGAATATATTTTAAGCACAATTACTGAAAATGCAGTCTCAAGGGAAAGGGGGAGGTCAGTTTTGCAGCCCTCACATTGTGCAAAGAACTTGCTTAAGGTTATTTTCCACCTTCTGATTTTTAGAGCTTAAAACCATTAAGAAAAGATCAGAGAGGATTCTCTCCTTTCTTGATGCATGGATAGACTTGGAAATAGAATGTGGTTATTAATGTAGACGGAAGGTGT
This sequence comes from Nettapus auritus, assembly GCA_011076525.1. Classification (NCBI taxonomy): domain Eukaryota; kingdom Metazoa; phylum Chordata; class Aves; order Anseriformes; family Anatidae; genus Nettapus; species Nettapus auritus. The sequence continues at coordinate 19,460,466 of CM021773.1, forward strand.
GCACTCGCTTTCTCATATACATGTGCATGTATATATGTATATTCCCTAAAGAGCTTAGGATATCTGCATTTCTTCTCGTGACGCTGTAAAATTAGTGCCTCAGAATCACCATGCTTTAAGTTTTATAGTTGGATGATTTGTAGGAACTGGTGATGGTCAAAATGCTGTTAACGACTCTAGCACACCAAGTCAAACTGTTCCCTGGAAGGAAGTAGGCAATGTAAATATAAGAGAATAGTCAAAGTTTATTTCCTCCTTGACAGGAAATTTAGTACTGGCAGAAGTAAAAATGATAGCAACTTGAATCTGCCTTAAGTCAATTCCCTTGTACTGGTCCCAGCATGTGCAGGAAACAGACAAGCATTATTCAACAGTGCAGGTGCTGTCAAGTAAGCAGGGATTGGGAAGTGCATGAACCAACACCAACAGCAGTTAACTGCAGCATTCATTACTGTTGTCCTGCATGCATTTGATGCTCAGTGCCACTGAACATTCATTTTCTGAGTCCCAGGTTTGCCAGCTGATGATAACACTGTCCACAGTGTGTATTGCTGCCTGGTTTGATGTGGTAAAATGATTTTGGTAAAATGATTTTTCTTAGAAGGGTGCTCTTGGAGGAGTGAATGGCTCCATGGACATGGTAAATAAAGTGGGATTTAGCTCTGTGCCATTGAAAATTACAGGTAACCACTTTCTGTGCCTATTGTTTTCTTAATTCATCCTACATTTCACTGCCTGAAATGGTTTAGTGATTCATTCCAGTCAGCTGCCACACTGATATGTGTTGTGTTGCACCCACTACTGGTCAAAGGCATGGGGATGTTCCAGATTTGTCAAATGTTTTAGAGAAACCTTAGCTTCCAAAACAGTCATGTGGGACCAGACCTACACTGCACTAGAGCTTTCATCTTTCAACCCTGCATGGGCATGGAACAGGAACGCATTCTGTCATGTCTCCTGGAAACCTGCTATCTTATGACAGGTGAAGTGGTGGGAATTGCATTTCCCAGAGTGTTTTAAGTCCAAGTTTCCTTGAGACACACGCATTCTTCTCAGCCCCTTAGAATGAGCAGGTCTTTGATTTCTTTTCAGCTGCAGATGTATACAAGATAATATATCTCAGTTTCTATTTTGTGTCTGTCTTCTCCTTTCCTCTAATATATTTTTCCTTGCCATTTCCAATGGAAGCTACTGGTTCTGTCCTTAGACCTCTGATGTTGTACCCATTTCCTCCCCAAGATGACTATTCTTTTCAGTAGGAAGCAAGCATATTTATAAAGAGTGGAGAACAGCTAAAGCAAATACAAATAAATTAATAAATATATAATTGCAGTGGTGCTTCAGGGAAAAGTTTCTAGGCAAAATCTAATAACAATGACTGTGGATACCATTAGCACTATGTGTTGATTACAGATCCCCTGGGATGATCTAATAATTCAGCCTGTGTTTTCCAGTCTCTCTTGGCCTTAATAGCTGTTATGATCATTAAGTATAACCTGCCAGAGACTTTGGTTTCTAAATGCCTTTGTAATTCCAAGACTAAGTCTGTGTCCCCTTGTGAGGGTATGAAATTGATGAGGAAAAAAACCTGTTCTCATTCTCAAGGCCCCGTTCACACTCATTCCAAGCTCTCTTTTTCAGCCAGCATCTACACCCTGCAACTTTTCACAGCTGTTTCTGAGCTTCCGTAAATCTTCACTCTTTCCGAAACTGCAGCAGCTTTAAAATACAGTTGCACTTGCCCACATTTATCATCCTTGTGTTCGGTGTTTGCAATTGACCCCATCTGGGTGTGTGGCTGAAGGAAACACAGTGAATTGTCATCACTGCAAAGGCCACACTGAGGTAGATGCTCTTCATGATGCAACTCTGGCTTCACAAAGTTCAGTGTTGTCAGAAACCCGTCAGCTCTAGCTTCTGCCAGAATGTTACAAACATTTATTCTGCTTCTTGGGGAAAAAGCAAAAACTTGTTAAAGGGGTTGTTCTGTGTCATATTAATCGGCAGTACTGACAGTGTATACGCAGCTGCAAATACAGGAGCTCACTTCCTTTGTTGCAGAGAGCAGCACCGCAGTATACAAAAAAAGCAAGGCACAAGCATTCGACTAATCTGTCACTCCCTGCTGAACTTGCCTGAAATTTATTGCCAGTTAGATAGCATTTCTCTCTGTTTACTGATTTGATTGAAAGGATGATTTATCAAGGCTCAGCATTGCATTGAAAGCTGCACTCTGGTCCGAGGGGTAATGAGTTGTAGACACATCTCATTCTCCTTCCTCACATGACTGTGAGCAATTGCCCAGCAAGGTGAGGATTTATAGCCCTTGGTGTGACACACCTGCACTTCTGCTGGGGATTGCTGATGCTGGCTTCAGGATCAGCCCACTGCTGGCCCCTCCAAGCAGGAGAGGAGATTTATTATTTATCAGGAGGTTTCAGGTAGCTGCAGAAAGACAAAAGGGAACATAGATGAGAGGGAGGGAGCAGCATGGGAAATGACAATGGGAAAGGTGATGAAAATGGCAAGAAAATAAAAGATTTAAAAACACCAGGAAGTGAAATGTCAGCTTCTTGTTGTCACTGCTGCTATCCCTACTGTCACTTGGTATGGCTTAACACTGCTTGACATTGTCTAGGCTGACTACTGTAGCACAGTCCCGTGTTTGTCTCTCATCACAATACACGGGAAACTAATGCCTTCTCTCTGAGTGTGCATTTGTTTTGGTTATGGTGGGTTTTTCTTAAACAGCACTGGTATTTGTTTCAATCACAACAATACCCATCATCTCACCTTAATTTACAGAGTCATAACTGGCAGTATTTCTTCCCAGCGTAAGGAGTGCATTGGAACAAATGCCACTATTTATCAGGCGTAATGCAGTTCTTTATAAAGGTCTTATGTGAGCAAAGAATAAAAATGCAATGATAGTCTCACAATAAATACCCTAAATCCTTTATTGCCTATTTATGGTGTAATCTCTGTACAGTTGTACAATATATGGCTGTTTAGAAAAAGCTCCAGAATTCAGTTATATGGTTTATTTACCAGGAGATGGCAATGGTGATCTACTGCAGTATTAACTAATATACATAGGGCCCATATAACTCTTCCAACACAACAAACTTCAGTATGAATGAAACCAAAGTATCCCAATACTGGCTTTGTCTTTCGTGGTTCTGACTTATTTCAGTTGCTGCTATTCTTTGTAAAGAAAGTATTTATTTATTTATTTATTCTCATTTTTGATTGAAATTGCTGTCACTACATTTTTTTAAAGGATGTCTAAATACAACCAGACTGGTATTCTGGAAAACAGAATATTATTTAAAAACAGAGATCCAATACCATTGAATTAGATGTGCCATGTGTCAGAAAAATCAACTGATTGATGAAATTAAATACTTAAAAGAACTTGCTTAGTTTTACAGTATCAAAACTGAGCTTGAGTAACTAATGAAATATAAATTATAGGTTATGATATTAAAATCACGTTATATTTTTTTATTAAGCTGCTTGAAGTATGGTCTAAAAGTATGCAGATGCAAACCATTTTACAGACCTTAAGTTATGTTTGGTCTACAATGTTGCCTGAATTGTCACATTACCTTAACCTATATTAAAGCGTGCATTATTCTCACCTGAATTGGTTCAGAAAAGGCGTTCACATGTAGAAGACCCCTGCTATAAGCACTGGAAGTAAAAGTCTGGCTATTTAGGGGATTGTTCTCCTGCTCCACCTGATGGTCCATTTGTTACTTTTCTCCCCAGAAAGCCTGTGAAATTTGTCAAGCTGGTTTGTGTTTGTTTACCAGCTATTTGCCAGTTTTCAAACAGAAGAAGTAGTGAGTCTTTTTTGCATTTGCAGTAGGGCCATGTGTGTGGTCACTCTGCTCTCCCCAGCTGCATCTTCATCATTAAGGAGCGAGCTGGGTGCACTGCTGCCTGCTAACCCTGCTCTGAAGAAGATGTGGGATCATGCAGAGCAGTTACCATCTTCCACAGGGGAACTACTCCCATGGCTTTCCCTTTGGTATTCTGAGATACACGATCTGTGTCTTACGGCTGTCAGTATGTGACTCTCAGCTGAGAGGTTTATCCACCCTCAAGTTAAAATATAAGTGCTTTAACTGCATCTGCTCTTTGTTATCATGTCACACGCAGCACGACCAGTTCAGATGTACAGTTTTATAAGAGGCCATGCAGCCTTGTCATTTCCAGTCCCACAGTGCTTGGTTTCTAAGGATATCTCCTGACTGCCATCAGATACTTAAGTTAGCTTCATGTTAGCTTGTTCATACTCTGCTGACAGTATCTCTGCTCCACCGTGGAGCTCGGTGAAGAATACCACCACGTCTTTACTCAGCTTCCCACGTGGATGTTGCAGCTCCAGGAAATTTTACCCTGGATGTACCCGAACCAGTGGCTTAAAGCCAGCTTATGTGCATTTTCTGGTGCTGCATAATCACAGTACTGCTTGTCATAGAAATGCCCCCCCCCCCCCCCCCCCCCCCCCCGAAAAACACAGGTTTGTTTGAGCACATGGAAAGCAACATTTCCCAGAGCCTGAGGGCCTATTGCTCCTGCAGAGGGTCAGCACTGACAGCACATTTATTTCTGCTCTTCTCTCAGTGTCCTGTTTGCTTCTCCCTGCCCCAAGAGGAGTATTGAGCAGTCACGATCTCAACAGTCTTTCTCTTCCAGAGTAAGCACAGTGAGTAAGAGAAATCATGACCTTTGCCTGTCTTCCCCAAAACAAGACCTTTGAGGTATTGACTGCTCTATTGAAAGTAGCGGCTCAGCTGTCAGTTAGAACTAATTTGAGTAACTGCAAATTTAAATGCCAGCATTATTGTCTCTCTGTTGTTATTACTGTAGTGTTCCCAGAAGAAATGGCCAGGACAGTGAATGTGTGAAGCTGTGAGGCAAGTATGGAATAGACAAGGAGTGCTTACTGTTTCAAATATGTTTACTTTTTCAAAGCCCTATGTCACTGCAGTATTTGCCTTCCTACCATTACAACATCTTCCCTTTCCTTGTTCTGCATTAGATCATGTTCACTCAAAGCCCACCATACAAGGAAGAAATAGCCAACTCTGAGCAGTGTTTTCCTCAGTGCTGCTCTCTCCACGCCTTTGTATCAGACAACTCCTGTGCCAGGATCTACCTGCTCAGCACTCATGATCCACTTCCTAGGGGAAAAGCCAGCTCCATGTAAGCAGTGACAGGAGAAACCTATGTCAACAACAGCAATCACAAATCTGTAACACTGTCCTTTCACTCAGATCCCACATAGAACAGAAGAAAGGTAGGGGTAAGAAAGACCTTTGTCAGTTGTTTTTCTTCCCAATAAGAAAAATGATCTATGGAGCAAAATGAACTGACCAAGTGAAAACAGTAGAAGAAACAGAGTAGTGTTTAGTATCTGGTGGCTGCTTGAGCCTTGTATCAGCCAGACAAGTCTGCTTTTCCTTCCCTCCCATTTTTTTTACCTCTTTAGATTCCATTAGAAAACAGCACAAAGTTAAACAATGCATTCAGTGCTCCTGTCTTCCCTGAGCACCAGGGCAGCCACATGTGTTACCCTGTGGCGAGGTCCTCCAGCAGCTCCAACATCTAAAACGACTGCAAATCATGCCGCTGGTGGTCATGTCTCTGTGAAGGAGGGTTTTGCAGAAAGGGCAAAATGATGTTCAGACTGACAGCTTCTCAAGATGTCTTCTCTGCTGGGTCTCTTATTGTGAATACCATGTTCATGTCAGCGGTGTGGAGGGAGGAATTATGAGTTCCTCTTTTCCTATCACTTATTTAGTACCCATTCTGCTCTCCCTTGTCTTACCCCCTTAGGTCATGCTTACATTCCTGTACGGAGTAAAGATATGAATGTTAGCTTGAAATGAATTAGCTCAACTGTCCTTTTACTTCCCTAAAATCTGTACTGTAAACATACCAGACTGCAGGCTCTTGAGAGGGGGGATTATTTACAGGCTTGTTTTTATGTTGTTCAGTAGAGCAGGGCCCAAACTACAGAGGTTCTGGATGCAACTGTAGTGCAGATAATCTTCACGGTGACCCAGAGGGAGAACCAAGGCCAGACTCAGGGGTTAGCAGTTCATAATGGGTAAAAAGAATTTTAAATTTCTGAATTATAAAGTTGTAAAAAAGATTCAAAGGGAAGTAAGGGCATCCTCAGCCCACTTTTTGATAGTACAATACATAAAAAACAGATTTTGTAGGAGTATAATAAAAGATTGTATAAGAGTATAATAAAACCCAGACACAAGTCTGAAAAATTCATTAGTTTCTGCCATGACTAAAATAAGCACTGTCTATGAAAACTACTTTGCAATGGTAATGAAAAGCGAGTGGAAAAGCAAGTGTTAGCCCCAGCGCTGCGACGTGAAATAATTTCTCTATACTCAGATCCGTCATTGCGAACAATGTTGTTGATTATAAACCACATCAAATTCTCAGTCCCCCAAAACATGTATTTTATTTTGCAGTTTTTCTAGTAATTATGAAATCAACAGAATACGATCTAGTTTTACCACAATTAAGCTAAATATATACTTTAAATGATATAAAGTACTTGGTAATTGTAATATCTCCATAGCAGTAACTTCCTTCCCAGAACAATTGGCGATGTTTCTTATGCGTTTTTAGGGGTGGCATTTAATAATAATGACAATACTCAGCTTTCTCATAGTTTTATAATTTAAACAGTACTTGGATACAATTTAGAATCAACATTTGACCTGCAGAGCTTCATTTACTGTTATTTAATAAGATGGGCCTCCAAGATTTGAATGAATTTTGTGGCCCCTTCAGTGTACATGAGTTTGATGGAGGGATGATGATACAGACTTACGGCACTGCAAGCAGTTCTCTGAAAACAGGTTTATATCCTGTCACTTGTGAGATAGTGTTCACTCTTAAAGCTATTACCATTCCATTGTGCTGAAGACCTCTGGGCTCAAGGAAATAGAAATGCTTGTCTTAGGCACTTGGTGAGAGAGTGACTGCACGGTATTTTGGTTCAAGCAACTGCTGCTTGCTCAGGACAAAGGATCTGGCTGGTGTGTCATGTCCTTGGTGGGCCTAGGGGCAACAGTTGTACTTCAGTACTCTTCTCAGATTTTGTTAGATGCATATGTAGCTCAAGAGACAGCTCAAAATTCTCCACCAAGCTGGGAATGTCTCTACTTCAGCAGTTTTTTCTTCTGCCAGTCTTAGAGCTGGTCAGTTACTGCTGTTTTGGCCACCAGAACTACTCCAAATTACTCCAAAATTTTGTTTACAGGTATTGAAATAAAAACCCTGACTCTGTTTGGAAGAAAAGGCAAGATGAGCTCATTTGTACTTGTACCACTAACTTAACATTTATATACATGTTTGTTTAGAAAAATAAAATAAATAAGTAATCATTAAAAAAATAAAACAAAAGCAGGGAATGGAAATGCTACAATTCAATATAGCCAGTGACACAACAGAAATGTAGACTCAAGAATAGCAAGTGTCAATTAATGTAATAATAAAACTGGTTCACAATTAACTGAGAGTTGACAGCACCTTACATAAAGTCTTTACACCCTTTTATTAAGCAATATAAAATTGGATAAACCTTTGCTATACCATAAATTATTTGGAGTTGCATAATTTTTAACAATAAGCAAATGAATTTAAAAATTAGGTTGGTTAGAGTTTTCCATACTGCTTGGAGTTGGCTTGCAAGTGGTCAATGGGAGCTTGCCACCATCTTCAGTGGGGTTTTGAAAATCTTGTCCTTCACTGATTACTTGTAGATACTTTTCACTTCCATTTGACCTTGTTTATTCTGTATAATACCATTTGTCTGAGAGGTAGCTTACTGTCTAATTTAATACTAACTATTTTTATCATTTGGTTCAATAATTTCCTTTTTTTTTTTTTTTTTTTCAGGTCAGAGAAAGGTGAAGATCAGAAAAACTAAAGACAGATCCTATACACTTCAAATACTGTCTGCCTAGCTGTAGTTAGAAATGATGATTGCTTGATAATCAGAATACCACACTACTGAATTCTTTCCTGGACTTTCATGAAAGGTCTTTCATAAGGAAACAATTATGGTCATATTTAAAATATTTTTTCTTTATTGCAGTAGAGTTGACAAATGAGTTTATATTATTATTATTTTTATTTTTATTTTTTAACTTTCTGGTTTTATTCATGTAATGACACCATTTTTTTTGTGTGTTAAATAGTATAAATAGTATTTGTTATATAATCTATAGGAGTTGATATATTTTGGACCATGCAATAACATGTTCAAATTCCTTCCAGAATGCAAAATTGTCACTAGAGTTTTAAAAGAGGCTCTCAGAGGCCCCAGACCACTGGAAAATTAAACTTAAAAAAAAATTAAACTGGAAAAGTAAAAGCAATTAGTCTTTTTTTTTTTTTTTTTTTTTTTTTTTTTTTTTTTCAGTCTGAAAACACAGCAGCCTCTCATCTATCTCCCAGTTTGTGGATATACATTTGATTTTGCCTTTTCCTGCTAAAATCAATCAGTGAAGTTAGACAGTATGTGAAATCCCTTCGGCATGGTATGGTGAATATAGCCCTCAGAAACTTTTTTCTTCTCCTGTCTCTACATGACAGTGCATTCTCTGTTCTCATAAATGTCTTCATGAAAGTATCCATGGGATGACTGTTAGAGAAACAAAGAGAACTAACAGAGAGAAAATGTAATGAATTGCTAGCTATATGCTGATATATATTTATCATACTGGATGTGTATTTTTCATTATCTACAAGAGATAAAGTTCTCTCAGCTACAGAGAAAACACAAAAGGTGTTGGTTTTGTCTGTTGAAAGATTTCTGTTTTCATTGGACTCTATGATTAGTCTGTTGCCTTCCTTAGGTGGCTACTTACTAAAACCTTTCTATGTCAAAAGCTCCTCTACCATACCCTGTGCATGCCCAGGCACCTCTCTTTTGATCGACGGTATACAGCCTATTTTTTGAGCCTTTTTTTCTTTTTTTTTCCCCCATACTTTTACGCATAAACCCAGAGCTGGGGCTTTTTTTTTTTTTTTTTTTGTCTCCACCATTTCAGCATTTCAATGTAAATACAGCTGAGTCTTTAAACCAGCTAGAGCAGCACTGAGTTCAGCATAAGTTAACCTTGTTTTTTCAACATTCTGGATGTATTTTGTAGCTTGAACTGTGCTCTGTGTTTCTGAAGACAGACTGCTACTATTGCTCAATGTGACTGGTTTACATATTGTTTGGCTACAGCCCCATTACACAGCAGTCACAAACTGCTGTACAGACACAGTACAAATACCCATCAGTAGAGTTAACAGCCTTTTTGAAGACAGTGACCAGTTGTGGTTACCACCTTTCATAGACCTGTCTAAAACAATTTTGGTGCTATACTTTCAAAAACAACAACAAAACAACAACAAAACCCAATACCAATAATAATAATAATAATATAATAATAATAATAATAATAATCCACAGTACAGTCCTCTCTTTCCTCTCAACTTACTTTATTTTCCACTGGCAGGAATTTAGAACAAAAATCCAGGCTCTATTTTGCACAGCTTAATAGATTCAATAGATCATATTGTTCGAGAAAAATCTTAACATAGTGCATCTTCAGTTGAAATAATTTAGGAAGTCAGAACCCAGGAGTTTTAAATCATTCTCAATTCAATGTAATTAAACATTAACCAATTTTGCTAGTGTAACATAACTTTTACAGGCCACTATAAAACCCTAGTTTCTTTGCTTTGTGTGAAGAACCCATCTGGTGTAAGCCAAGACTCCTTCAAAAAACTACATTTGTTTGTGTTGTGCTGTCCCTTACATAAGAGCATTGTGAACCAAATTGACTTTATTTTTTTAATCCAGTTACTTTGCAGTAGATGTTACTCTGCACAAGTAAGCCAAGTGAGCTTCTGTCTCTGTCCTGCACTGTGTATGTGCGGACTTTGAAATGGTATCCCCAGGGTAAGCACGATTTTTTGATATCTTACCATTTCATGGGTGCGGTGACAGGTAGCTGACAACTTCTGGTGGATTTATTTTCGTCTTGTTTGGGAAAGTAAGCAAGTTAGAATGTGTTCAGAAACACTGAACCGCTCACACAGAGGAGTGTCTGGCTGTTGCTTTCTGTATTAAGATAACAACTTAGGCTGCAAGAACCACCATAGCATTTTGTGCTCTGCTTCTCAGGAGGCCAGATTTTTCTCTCTCTTAGTCACCATTAAGACAGAGCATAGAGCCTGTCATATCCAACACCAGGGTCTTGATCAGCCTACATTTACTGTTTCCATGCTCCTCATGAGAGCTTTTTTAGAGATGGCAAAATAAGAAAAAAATGAGAAAAGAGAATCTCAGTGGGATTAGTCCTGGTACTTCAATTTTACTGATATCTTAAACAAGTGTAAATGTCAATATTGGGGGTAAGTTAGTGAGAAATCAGCCTGTATGTGCTCTTAGTCAACTGGGAAAAGTCAGAGATAGGCCTTGAAAATTTGACTTCAAAGGAATATAGACATAAGGACAAGGTGGATCCAATACATTTGCATTTAGTGTGACCTTGTAATTGTAAAATAAAGGGAATTCCTAAAGGAAATGTTTTTTGTCACATAAACACTGAGCCACTGCAAACACATCTGGCAAGGCTGAGGATCCAACTCCCCAGACTGAGCATCAGAATACCATGAATAATGTCAAGAGGCAGCAACGGGGCTGTCAGATACTGCTACTGCCATTGCCCTATTACCCTGAATAACCACGTGCTTTACTAGATTACTAGAAACTGCCAATGGATATTTTAATCCTTAAGTGCAGAAAGAAAAACTATTTTACCATATAATCACTGAAGCTAATCTGTCTTCGACAAGGTCATTATTTACAGTACTTCCCTTGTAATCCCCCACGTGCACACATAGAATAAGGCTCTGAAGCTTAATCTTTCCAATGCTGAAAATGAGACTTTTATGCAAACTGATAAAAGTTCTTTGTTTGATTTATCTGTAAACCAAAATAGTCTGGTAGTTTGCCTTGAAGTTAAAAGAAAAAACATATTCTGTCAAATCCCATGTTTTCCTTTTTATGTATTTTGTCATTTCCCCTCTATTAACTCTGTCCTAAGGTTGAAAAGAAGAGTGCACTCTAGCTTGCATTTACATACTGTACTTTAACTTTCACTGTTTTGGTTGCAGCCTGTTAAATTTATTGACTATAAGCCCCTTGAGCTATTGAGGAGTACGCGGCTTACATTGTATATCTTTTGAAAAACGCTACTGGTAGCCTGTTTTAATGTGTTTACTCTCTCCAGATACAATTTGTCTTACATATTCATTGTTTTTTAGTGCCAAGATCAGTTTCTTCATTGTAGCTATTGTTTGGATTCCTGCACAGATATTAAGGCTTAGTAATTTTTCAGTGCTGCTCAAGGGATCTGAGTATCAAATGGAATAATGAGAAGGAATTTGGGCACTGAAAACCCCTAAGCAGCTGGCTTTGCAGATCTTGATAAAATAATAAAGGAAAATAATTTGAGATGGCATTAGAGAAACTTTGAGATGTCTAGGATATTTTATATGGACAAATAGAGCTAGCCAAAAAGTAATACTTTCCATTCATTGACAATTACATTTCATTTTAATTTCAAGACTCTATATAGCCTGAAAGTCAGAGAAAATTTCATTTGTGAAACACCAGCACATGGAGCTGGGAAAACAAAATATGTTCCCCTGCATACTGCAGCTGTTTTTTCTAGTGGTGGAGCTGACCAGAATATTGATTTCATTAGGCAAGGACCTGGGATGGAAAGGATCTGTATTCAGCTTGGGGTCAGGGTTTTCATGGGCTCAGTTTAACAGGAGAGAGAAAGAAAGCCTCAGGAGTGATAGATGCTTAGAGTTACAGGCTCTGGGACCTCGAGGCCTCACCTGTAGGGCCTCTCCAGCATGCAGGAACAGCCCAGGTACTTCCATCTATAGGTATCCCACCTGGACAGCTTAAAAGTTAGCCAGAATATATCAACATCAGGAGCAAACATGTCAAAATCTTTCGTGCATCTGTGACAGAACTCGGGCTTCTGTTCAGATCAGGTTCATCCTGCTCTAGATGTGATTGTTCAACATTTGATCCCGAGATCAAAAACTGCGGTGGTGTATTTTCATCTCCAGAAAATACATACCAACAGTCAAATTCCTCCCTCTCTGGGAAATCCCTGAGAACATCTCTGAAACCCCAAGACATGAACTTTGCCTCCAGCGAGGAACAGGTGAGGTCTCCGTGCCGCGGTCCATGCTTCATGCCACTGCAGGCTTGGTGTCAGGCCTCCAGGTATTCTGCCCAGCATCTTTTCCCTTCAAAATCTGTTCTTGCTAGGAACATGGGGAGGTTACAGTGTCCCCACTTACTGTCTTAAAACTCCTGCAGCCCCAGCACCAACAAGGGGGAGATTCCCCCCTACAGGCAAACCAGGAGAGCCCCAAAAGTTTCCACGTCAGTGTTTCCTATACCTATCACCTCACAACTTGATAGGCAGGGAATTTGCAGCTCTTAATGAAATAAGTATGGTTTCAGTTTCATTTACTCTCTGTAGAGAATATCTGTGGCAGAAGAGGGCTATATTTTTGACTTACAGTGTACATGTCAAACAATAAAATTATCTGAATCTTTATAGCCACCATCATCGTAATTAAGTGAAGCTGTATTTAGCTTTCAGATGGCTTCAATTTCCAGTAAAGTAAATCAACAAAACAAATAAATAATTTACAACCTAGTACATATCGCAGACTTTTACAAACAAAAAACCCAAACTAATAATAATAATAATAAACCTTAACCCATTATGTCTTGGCATTTCTGACTGCAGCACTACTCCTTGACTATCTTCTCTGAGCTAGCTGTGACACTTTCCAACACCAGACATTTTCATTCAAGCAAGCAGGAAACGTAAAACCAAACAAATAATGACACAAAATGAAGCTTTGATTAGGAGTCTGTGAATAATGATCCTTTTCAAATAGTCAGTGCCTAAAATGTTTAACATGTTTTACATTTGGAATATATCAAGCAAGTTCCGCCGATTACATTTTTGTATTGAGAGAAAGACACTTTATTAGACAGGGAGCTTGTCAGGGCTTGGTGCCAATCGGCTTCAACTGGTTGTGTCGCAAACACATCCAACACCCTCACTCTGGAGAGTGCAAGAGGGAACATGTTTCATATTTTCCTCTTTACTGCTCTGTTCTCCCACAAATTTGTAAGAGGCAAGGGCTAGGTCTCTCTTGGTTCCTATATACATATATATATATATATAAAACAACAACAACAATGAAACAACCTTTTCCATGGCATAAGTATTTCATACTTTTACATTGTTGAAAATTGCTGTTAGGTTTGGATGCTTTTGTAAAAAAGATATTACAATGAAGACAATATTAATTGGCTGCATTTCTCAAGGGATTATAGGCAATATTCAATGCATTCAAAAAGTTGGGAAAAAAGGACATTTTTAGGTATGTTAAATTACTTTATTTTTTATTTATTTTTATTTTATTTTATTTATTTATTTATTTATTTTTTATTGCCAGCGATGTAACAGGAGCTAAAAGCACAGCAGAAATCTAAAACTTGGGGTTATTTTGAATATAGATAACATTCACGGGTGAATAATTTAGAATGAGTTCAGGGGCAGGGGCTGTTAATCCCACTTCCAGAAAGGGATAAAACTCCCTTATGTTTGACAGTATGAGCCAAATATTTTTCTGGGGAATACTGGAAATTCATTTTAATTACAACCATTTAATTCCACATTTATCATGTGGATTTTGTATTTCCTCTAGAACATCTGGTTCTGCCTAGCATCAGAGACTGGTTATTGGATGAAATGAACCGCTAGCCTAGCATGTCTCTTCCTTTGTAAGAAAGACATTAGTATGTCTTCTTCACATTATTCATTCATCCTTTGCATAGATGTGAAAGTATTTGCTGCAAGGAACTTCTTAGAATATGTCTGGGATACTCTTACATCTATGCTGAAATCACATGTGGTATCTACTCTTTCTAGCATATAACTATTTTGCAGCATATCAATGTAAAATATATTGATATCTCTGTGCATATAGCAATTAAATAGGTATATTTTAGAATAAGACACATTTTTAAATTATTTTATGCAATGAATGTTAATATGCAGAAAAATGGTAGCTGCATGCAACCTCCCTAAATCTGAAGCAGAAATACAGTCATATATCAAAAACTAAAATTTCTACTTTAAGATTAAAATTACACTTTATTTCTATAGCTAGAGATGTTCATATTTCATTAAACAGAAAAGCCTTCTTGTTTCTCCACACTTCAGAGAATAAATGACTATTGTGTTTGGTTTGGAATGAATGAATATAATCTCAAATCTTTTGTTTGCATCACTGTGCAATGTGCCATTTTCTCAAATGAAAGCTCGGTATATTTGCAGAGCAGACGGCAGAAGTGTATGTGATTACCTCACTGCTTCTTTGTACCAAGCATAGATGGAGGCGAATTAGAACCCATCAGCAGGAGGGATTTTTGTTTCCTTCCTAAACAAACCATCAAAGAATCCCAGAGCACGTCTTAAACTATTCAGACTGAAAATAGGCTGAATTTCATCTGCCTGATTCCAGTAAATACTTGTGTATTACTTGTAGTGAAATTCTTTCAGAAGAGATGCTGGGAACTGTAAACACCCATGTAGAATATAATGCTCAGTAACCAATCTGAGGCCTTTCATGCACTAGAAAGCTTTACCGAGAAGGACTGTGAGAAAATAGCTGTATTGACAAAAGCCCGGGTATAGATACAGTTATACAGGTGCAAGAATCTTTTTGCCATTTTTTTTTTTTCCTCTGTTTAAGGAGCTATATAATAAGATGCTTTTGCCAATATAGCTACTTTCCATGGCAAATTCCCAATGCAGCTCTACCTGCAGACAAAAAGTTTTGAATACAAACAATCCTAAAGATGGGAAATAAATTATTCTTCATGTCTTGGAGTACGGAAGCTCAGTGCTCCTTACAATTTCTGTTCTGTGAAGGAGGTTATACTGCAAGAGTCAGTTCCAGATTCCACAGTTTCAATTTGTGGTACTTAGGGACATGGTTTAGTGGGTGATATTGGGGGTAAGGCAATGGTTGGACTGGATGATCTTGGTGAGCTTTTCTAACCTTAATGATTCTATGAATTTGTAGGGAGCCCATGACATAAAACGATGTCACTGATTTCTGTCTGATTACATGGTCTAAAGCTGAGCAGAGAAATAGGGAGCTTGAAGAAAGGATGCAGACAGAGCTACCTTAGCACAGGCAGAAGTCACGTGCAGAGTGAGCGGCTGGGAATGCTCAGTGAAGCCAGATGAAGTGGGGATGTGATATTCAGCTCCATGCTCCTTGTTATCCAAGACCTGGAACCCTGCAGAGGGATTTCTGGCACAGGAGGTGGGCAGGGAATGGACCAACAGCTGTTCTTGATGTCCACCAAAGGTTATGGTCAGCTTGATACTTTCCAGCTTTAAATGCCAGAAACCTGATCACTGGAAAAAATTTAGTCAGTGCTAATTAAAAAGTGATAGCTTAACACTCCCCAAGACCCTGTTTTCAATTGTGGAGGTATTATCTGGCCTGTAGCAATAGCCACTATTGTCTGTCACAGTTCATTGAGGCGGCCATTTCCAGTGGAAACACATTGCTTTAGACACAGCTTTTGCCAGAAAGCATTTCTCTCCTTTAGCGTGCATTTCAAAGGGAGAGGGAGGTGAAAATAAAGAACTCAGTGGTGAGGGCTGTACTTGGGGACAGCCAAGCACTGGTTCAGGTCTTTAGGGCGACTTGAGCAGAGCAGGGGGGTGAGCCCCAGCCCTGCATTGTGGTTATGTTCCCCATAATATATGATGTAATGGTTATGTGATAGTTATTGGTGACATCTGTTATTGACAGACAACAGGAGTATTTTGAGTCTTTGATAACTGCTGCATGCAGGAAATCCTGCTGTCTCACGGGGGCAACGTCATTTGTGTGTTTTATTAGAAATCTACCTATTCTCCATGCCGTTTCTGGATTTTAATGAGTATTCTGGTACGACACATAACAAAATTTGTTACACTTTTTTTTTTTTTTTTTTTTTTAATGTGTCAAGCTGGAAGATCCCGTTTGACATACATTTCAGTGGACTTGGCCGAACGGTGCAGCAAACAGATTTTGTATTTCCAGTCAGTGTAGTGGGGAAGGTAAAGCTTATCACCACCATAGGATGTGGGGAGGAGCGGTCACTCCTCCGAGCTGCCTCTGGAGCTGTGCTGATGGTGTCTGGTGAAGCAAATCTGCTGCAAATTACAGCATGTGGTTGTAGATCAATTTATGCTCCTGCCTGCTGCCAACAACGTGCTGTGCATGAATGGAGCTAACTTGGTAAACATGCTCTCTAGTAACAGAAAATAACCAAGTGTTGTTGAAAGGAATAATTAATTAATGTTTGTAAAGCATTTAGAAACTGAAAAGCACCTTATTAGTGCTAAGTGTTCAGGGGCCTAGCTTTCTCGACAGAACTTAAAGTCTTCTTCTTTGTTAGTCTTTAAACAAACAAAAAATTAAGAGTGTAAAACCTTTGTATCTGATGTACCCAGTTGGCTGGTTTTGTGCCCAGCAGTGGTTAAGATGCAGCGAGTAAACAACAGGAAATTATAAGTGGCATGAAGCAGCTTGTTTCCACCAGTGTCAGAAGGCTGGGTCTGATTTACATTAGCTGAAGACTAACATCAGAGAGTCCAAAGCAGGGCTCCTCTTATTGCCTATCGGACTCAAACAGTCGGTACCAGGCCCTGGCCCATTCCCTGCAGCTCCCACCTCTCTGTACCTAGCTGCCAAGGATGAGTACAGAGCTGTGGTGGGGCCTGGGCTTCCCTGCACTGTCAGGAGACAAACCAAGCAGCTGAGAATGGCTATCAGGGGCAGCCAGCATGCTGAGTGAGCAACACAGTGCTGCTGGAGAGCAAGCGTCCCATTTATCAGGGGTGCTACACAGGGCTGAGTGGTGACACCTGTATCCGAGAGCCTGGGGAGACAAAGAAGCATCTGTGCCTCTCCTTTCAAACAACCTCGGCTCCCTCAAAACAAAGCAAAGCAAAGCAAAGCAAAGCAAAGCAAAGCAAAACATATGAGGATCGCTTAGGTAGATCAAATCAATGACACCACAGTGATATAAACAACTAGACAGGATGTCACACTGCTTTTAGGGAAGGGTAGATTTGCCTTTTTTGCAGGTAGCGTTTCCTCAAGTTGGCAGTGCTACAGGAGCTGTACCACCTTCCCCATTCCATAACCACCATCAGATATTCTCAGACAAATTGCTGCTCTGAGTATTCTTTTACCCCACAGAAGAATGAGTTGATTGATTTTAATAGGAACAAAACTGTGCAAAAAGGAGCCAAAATCGGATATACCTATGGGTATTGACAAAATTCTTATCTTGTAAGGGCAGTGACAAAACGTCCATTGATTGTTCCTGAGTAAACATCTTGTTGATGTGCCATTATCTGTGAAATTGTTTTGAATTACTTATGATATATTTATAATGCTTATAATGCAAGTTCAACAGAACTATTACATAAGACTTCTCTATTTAATTGGTGGTAGACTTGGTTTATGAAATGGAACAATTTAGCTTGCAAGCGTAGTTATGCTACAGGTATCCAAATGAGCCAGCAGTAATAAAGGTGTTATCTCCTCATCATCTCATGACTGTATCATGTATCTATCTAAACTGTGAATAAAGAATTAACTTCCACGCATTTTCAGAAATTAGGAGAAAATACGGTGAGTTCCCAAGGGAATTTAGACAAACAAGTGGACTTGTTTGTATTTATAAGTAAGTCAACAACAAGCTGATGTGATTAAACAGTTACTGTGTCAGTG
The DNA here is from genome assembly GCA_011076525.1 of Nettapus auritus. NCBI lineage: Eukaryota > Metazoa > Chordata > Aves > Anseriformes > Anatidae > Nettapus > Nettapus auritus. The sequence continues at coordinate 19,478,424 of CM021773.1, forward strand.
ACTTGGCCCTGTTCTTTTCTCCATCTGGTAGGCAGGCAGGCGGATTAAATTTATGCCATGTGTTTATTTTCTTAAAACAAAATGAGTTTTGTTTATATGTCTAGTCACTCTGATATGACAACAACCTCACGAAATATATTAATTCACCTTAAAAACTGAGGATATAGTTGAAATAAAATGGCACAACATCCAATGCACATTTCCCTCATTTAAAGGAAATTGTAGTACACTTTTTTTTTTTTTTTTTTTTTTTTTTTTTTTTACTTTAAAGAAAATTAAATTTATATTTTTATAGTTGAGCCTCAGAGTTCTGGAGCTACCAGTTGTTTCCTGAAAGTGACTTTGTAATGAGTTTTGGGAAATCATTTTAGTATTGACTTGGGCCATAATGGTTGGCTGTTGCTTTTTTGTGTAAGATTGATTAAATTACTCTGAACAAGCTCCAAATCCATGTCCTTCTCTGAGGCCAGTTGTGAATATGACCATAATACACTTTCTAAAAAATATTTCAGAAAGTAAATAATCTCCTGGAAGCAAGACATTGTGCTCTTGCAAGAATAATCAACTGAATTTGGTTCTTTGTTTCAATGTGTATTGCTTTTCTTTTACAGGGCATAGTTTCTCTGGTTGTAAAAAGCTGGGCTTGTTTGCTTGGTTTCTTCTAAATACTAAAATAAGAGACAATTTTGACTGTGTCTTAAAGAAAGGAAAAGCTAAGAAAAAAATGTACTGGCAGAAATTAGGACTGGCTGTTGTACTTTGGATTTCAACCCTTATCTGCATCCTTGAAATGAGGATTCCCTCTAGTTATTTCTTCGTACCTCAGTAAACTCAAATGAAATCAGAGCCACGTTATATCAGGCTCTATACAAGCACATGTTTTTCATTTACAATACCTTTGAAAATAAATGCCAAATATGCTAAGAGTCCATAAACAGACAGGTGAAAAGACTTACCATAGATGCTTGATGTGCCTGGGCACTTTGAACAGTGACATGAGATGAAGTTGGTGGGTACAGGAGCAAAACTCCCCTGATAAAATTTGTTTCAATAAGGATAAAGGTTGGTAGGGAGCAAGGCCCTCTGATGTTAGGAAGGATTTCTATTTCCTTGGCATTAGTTTCCATGCTAGGAGGTCCTGCACTCAGTCTTTAGGCCACAAGATCTGAGCAAGGCTTGGTTGATGGGCAGATGAGGTTGGCTCACAAAGGTTGTGAATTTCTGTTCTTCCTTGTTCTTATGTGTCTTTAGCCCCTGCTGACAAGAGTAATGCAGACACTCTGAGGTCTTAAATAAACAGGAATCCTGCAGGCTACAGGTTAAACTAGCATCGAAAGAGCGAGTAGCTGTAAGGTTCTGCAATTATTTCCATGAACCCTCTCTATCCAGTCCTTTGTTGCTCAAGGCAAAAATGTTTGAGTTCCAAATTGTGGAGAGACATGTCAAAGTGTTCTCCATGTTCCCTACTCGAAAGGTGGTCCTCTTTAGATCTTTAGATCTAGAAAGAAAACTAATTTGCTCCTAAAAATGATCAAAGCACAAAGAATGATTTAGTTGAGTGAATGTGTAAAAAAGTGGCAACCTGTGTCAGATTTCTGTTGTTACTTTTTTTTTTTCCCCTTCTTAATTTCTGGTTTCTTTGAGCTTCAGAAAAGACAAGTATTCTTCTGGTAAATGTACTGGTTTACTTTGTACTAATTTGAATAAATTACTGATAAACTGAATTAACAAACAAGGCGACAAACAAGGTGGGTACGAATGCTCCCTCTCACACTTGATTTCTTCATGAAATTTTAAACATGGTTTGCTACAGATGGAATCTCAATTAAAGGAATAATTAGTATTTCAGTCCATTTAAAAGAATACTTGAATTATCTGTACTTAATCCTAAGAATTTGAGAATACTCCTGCAGGTATTACAGTGTTAGTTTAGATGTTATGCTTAAATACCTACATTCTCATTATTGTCTAATGCTCCCTGCTCAGTGGGATGGCATTCAAGCTCTGGGTGGTCTGGGTGGTGCTGCTGTTTCTTGCACCATGGGAAGGGAGAAGATGATACAAAATAAATGAAAAAGAAGCAGCCAGTTGAGCTCTTAATTTATCAGCCACTATCCCTCTACACATAATTTGAGTGCTTTTATAACAAAGCAAATATCTAAAAAAAGACAGCACATTTTGGGAAAAACTGATGTCCTAAATGGTTAGGGTAGAAGCAGGTGAACATATTTAAATACTGGCCATAGGGCGCTGAAGCTCCAGTTGACCAAGGGAAAGAAGTTAAAAACATACAAATACTGTGCCAAATACAGCCATATCACAGGCTAAGTCTGCATGTGTTGTTGGGCAGAGCTGAGAAGAGAATTAGGTTTAGCCACTGTGCCTTTCCTCCATCCTCACACGGCAGAGATGCCAATGGCAGACACAACTTACCAGATTCAGAAGGCTGAGTTTGGCAACAAGTCGGAGTGAGCGAGCATTAAACCAAAACCCAACTCTCTTTGCTCTACGTAAGGTATGGACAGTTTCACTGCCAGTGCTGAGGGTGAATTGTTTTCAAAAAAATAGCCTCATTTTCTTTGCCTTGTGGCTTGCTGTTGCTGTACATGGACTGTGAAGTGTGTGGCTCTGGGGCTTTTATAACTATAAGCATCTCTGACAACCCCATTGCATTGTTGCTTTCTCTATTTTAAATCAGATCATTTTTTTTTTTTTTCTGTAGGTGGTGTGAAAAGAATTGTTTTCAATTCTTCTTGGCTAGATTTTTTTCCTGCAGATTCTGACTTAATTAGATTCATTAACAAGACCAAGCAACATGTTTTCTGTGGGAAAAGCTTTGAAGTGAGATGAGGTTGTTATACCTTGTTCAAAACCTCTTGCCATCTTGCCAGGAAATAGAAACTTGACCAAAAATAGGGAGGCCTCCAGGAAGAAGCAGTTGTGTTTCTCCCAGAGCTGTTTTTTGGAGAGAAGGGGGTTTATTTTTGCCAAAAATGTAATTGTTTTTGTCCAAAATATCTGTTTTGCTCTCTAAAATGTACTTTGTCCACAAATGCTGCTATGAAAGAACCCCTGGTTGGATCTACTCTTTAGTGGAAAAACAGAAGTTTCCATGTAGTTCTCTGGATGTAATTTTTGGGTACCTGGGACCCATATGTATAGAGGCAGTGCAGTATGCAGCACCCTTTCCTCAGGGCCTGGGCCTCAGTGGAAGGTCACCCAGCTCTGGGGCTGCAGAGAGACAATCAAGACAAAAGGAATAAAGAGAAAAGAGGATAAATGTAGGCAAGAAATGCTGTGGAGAGGGACTTCCAGCACACAGTTCCACAGAAAAATTTAATCCACACCAAACTGGGTTGAAGCTCCTGCCAGGACTGCCATCGCCAGGCCTGAAGCAGCTGGCATCAGCAGGACTCACCAGGCAGCACCCGAGCCTGGATCAGACCCTTAAATAATGCACAAAGCCTTAATTTGAGGAAGGGCTTGCAGAGGGCTCCCAGGTAATGAACTGAACACCTCCCATTGTAACACATCTGGCAGTCCCCCATAATGAACTGTAGCACTGATGTAAAGCACACAGCATAAAACATCAACATGTACAGCATAAATACTGCTTGGACCTCTCTCTTGATGCGAGAGAGAGATAAATGATAGCAGTTTAACTTCTGGCTAAGCTATAGTCTTTTTCTCAGCAGAAAAAGCAAGCACATGTATTTCAGATGGCAGCTGTGAATGTATCCTAGACTTCTATTCTCTGTTGCTGTTTAGTCATTCATTCTTCAGTCTTTCCCCATAATATTCCACTATTTTATTTTCCTAGGAGTCAGAATCACTCCCCGGCCTTTTCTTTTAACAATTTTCCTTTTTCTGGGCAAGGGCTTCCCAATCTTACTTTTTGTTTCATGTGTGCTACTCACTTGGAGGTGAAGCTGGACAAAATCAAGGTTGCTAATACTTCATATTTAGCATTATGATGCATTTGAAAAGATCAGTTAACACTGATCACAAACTTGCTCATCCCAGATAGTTTTGCATAAAATATTAAGACACCCAGGACAGGATTTTTTAAAATATTTTTTATTTTTTTATTTTTAATTCTACTAAAAGCTAGGGATATTTCCAGATGAATAGCAGTTAGGTAGTCAGCCCCATAGTTTTTCAGTAAGACCAGAATACTGAGACACTATCTCAAATTCTGTGGAAAATTCTACGTATGTTTCCATGTTGCCTTTCAATTCCTTCTGCCTTAGCATCTGTCAGTTATGACCACTACTAAAACAGGTGCATGCTGAATGTTGTGTTCTCATATCCACCATAAGTATCCAATTATAACATCCCATAGGAATTATGTTCTTTAATTCGCTTAGATCTAAATACAGATAGCATTTTCATTTTCACCACTGAGGGTACAGGCCTTCTGATTGTCAGTCAGTGCCTCCATTAAATGTATAAATAATCCTTTTTTGAAAAATGAAAGGAAAACCACAACCCTGTAATGTTAGCTCAAGCATGTATTTTTTTTTTTTTTTTTTTTTTTTTTTTTTTTTTTTTTATCCAGTAAAGACTGCCTAGCTTTATTAACTGTGACTGAAAATGCTTTAAAATATGTCAGCAGAGTTACTTTGTTACTGTGGTTAACAGCATTACATGGGATTCAGCATCTAAATCTCTCAGCCTATATTGTGTGTCAGACGTGCGGGGAAGGATGGCTGGAGAGAATTGTGTGGAGCTTATCGTTGGAGGAGTTCGGATGCTATCATAATTCTTGTGTCTTGTCCTTAGCAGTAATGAGAGAGGTTTTGTAGGCTGAGTCTTGAAAAAGAAAGAATAGTCTTTGTTTGATCATTAAGGCAAGTGTCAAACCTTGTGAATAATGTAGATTTTTTTTTTTTTTTTTTTTTTTTTGACATTTGAAGTGGAGAATAATGTATGATTAATGCCAGTTCCATTTTTTAGCTTCCTGTTGCTCTGTACAAGTGCCATGGCTTTTTTCAGAAGCAAAAAATTGTACAGAACTATGTCCTGAACAAGGCCTGGATTACAGTTCTTATCTTGCATTTGCTACGGTTTGTTTTTAAAAGCCTTTTTAAGTATCTTTTAAGTAAAATAAGGATATTACTATCCTAAGTCTTCTAGGCACTAAGCAGAGTTCTGTCCTCAGTTGCATCTTTAGATGCTTAATGTAACACATGTTAAAAACATGCATGGTCATGTACTCTCAGTATCTCACGTGTCCTCGTCTCTTAGAAATGTCTGTTGGCTTTATTTACTTCAGGATAATTATATTCATCGTTTTCACCTAAGGCTATAAGTTGCAGGGTATGCTTTAATATTGTATGTGATTGTACAAGGATTGGAAGGGTGTCAGGAACAGAGTTAGTCCTATCATCTTATAGTGAGAAAGGTCTCGGTGTCCTTTAACCACAACTGATGTTTGTTTAACCTTGTGTTTACCTCAAATTAAAGAAGCTGTGTCCAGTATGCACTTTTATGGTGAACACCTCGAGGTACCTGTACCTCCGTTGGCTCTTCTCATCTGCTTCTGAGTGAAGAGAATAAATTGGAGCAGGGCCCCTTCCATCCTCCTAGCACAGTCTCACCTTGGTGAGCTGGAGAGACTGGTATTAAGGTGAGTGGGAGCTGGAGGGACCAAAGCCCTTGGCTCCACTTATTCCTGCCTGTATATATACAGAAATTAATTTTGTTTTCTTCCTTGATAAATCCTTAATATCTCAACAAGTTATTGTATTAAAAAATAAAGATTAAAAATGACTTTTCAGTCAGACTTCCCTTGGCTCTTCCCTGTCTGACCTGGACGCGTAGGAGCAGCCCCATCACTGCCACGTTGTTCCAGGGCAATGAGCCCTCTAACCCATCATTCACACTTAATATCTTGTCTGTTCCCCAGTTCAATAACCAACCAAAAATTAGAGTCCTTGGAATTTTAATTATTATTATTTTTTTAATTATTAAATTATTAATTATAATGTTTTAAAAACATTTTAAAAGCTCCAATTTATTCTCTTTACTCAGAATACTCAGAAATGTTTGACTCCTGACATTCTTGAGGCCCTACAATTCTTGCCAATTTACCTACATCCTTTTTTTTATCCTTTTTTTTTTTTTTTTTTTTGTCAAAATAAGATAGGCCTGAATGAAATTCTCTGGATCAGGCCCCAGACTACCAAGTACCAAGTACCAAGGAATAATCACCCCTCATGTTTCATATATGACATTGCTAACATACAGCCAAATTAGATTTATGCTTTTTCAACAACACCACACCACTGACAGGCACTTTAGCTCAATTCTTCTCCTGTGATAGTACTGCCTGGCCAGAGAATTCCCATTTTATCTAGTATATTGCCACTTGTCCACTTTGAATGTCATCTCATTGAATTCTGACCATCTTTCCAATTTATCGGGATCATTTTGAATCTTAATTCTGGCTTCAAAAATGCTGTTACCCTGAATAGTTTAAGGTACACTGCAGATTTTACATGAGTATAGACTTCCATCATTTAATTTAATGAAGGAACTGACAGATCTCTGACTGAAATACCTTCCTAACTTTAGAGCACAGCATTAGATCTCTTAGGAAAGCGTATTTGCAGCCATCTTGGTAGTAGCACTGATTAGCACTAGTACATATTCCCTCCGCTTTTTTATATGGATGTTCTACAGCTTTACCAGGGCAAATATAGATGTCCCCTTCTGCTTCTCTTATCCAGGAGGCAAATATTCAAACATACTGATTTTTTATTTTTATTTTTTTTGCTTGTTTGTTTGGTTGTTTTTTTCCCTTCTAGGGCTCAGGAGTAAAATCCTTTAATAAAATCAGACTGTATTTTAGCTCTAAATTTTGCTCTCTCTAATTTCTTTGCCATGATTGCAGTCAGTAAGGTGGAGGGCTTGAGGATTTTATTATTGTGACACTGTAGGTGGTTGTAAATATGAACAAGAAAAGTTGTCAAGGTGTATATAATCATCCACAGAATAGGTTTAATGCAGACTTCATTCAGACTGATTTTTTTCTGAGAATTAGTTTATGTTTTATATTTGAGTGTTTTGCATGAAAAGGTATTTTTATTGTGATTTTTAATACATTAATTTGATGAGATCATAAGGATTTACATTGGAAGGAATTGGAATTAATTTCTGCATAAACACAAGATATTCTACAAGCCTAAAATTTCTATATATTTCCCTTCCATAATTTTTCATGAAGGGGAGATAAAAATATGTGAAATCACATAGCAATAGGGTCTTTTGGTCTGTTCTCTCCCTGCCTCATGATTGCTAATAAAATTTTGTAGTGGGAAAATCTATGAAGAAGGGAAAAGCACAGGTCTATTTAAGAAGCAAGAATTTCATTATGACACAAATTCTGGATTCCATTCACTGTGTTAAACTTCCTTTTGTCCTTTCCATGTTCATTTATATTCTACCCTGTCCTAGATACTACATCTTTTCCTCAAACTGCCCTCAATAATACAGAACATTGTTTGGGGGAAGATTTTTTTTTCTTCTTCTTTTCTTTTCTGCTGAATGTATGATGAGAAACTTGAATAACACCTCAAGGTAACACATTTAAGGAAAATCTTATCAGGGTGGGAAGAACAAGCACTGGAGTGACTGCTGAGTCACTTCCTCCTACCATGCAGGATATCTTCAGTAACCCAGAAAGCTTGTCAAAGTCAAAACCATGCTTCACTGGTATAGCACATCTATCTGGGATATCATCATCAGGCTTCCTGACAAATCTTTGGGGGGAAGACAAGATAATTAAGGAACTGACTTTAGAATGTGAGCTGTTAACTTGCGCACTGAGCTCAGCGGAGCAGGCAACTTGTAAATGTCACCGTCAAACCAGATATTTATTGGTTTGAACTGACATACTCTAACTTCTCCGTAAGTAGTGAGGATATATTCCCTATCACTTGAGACATTTAAAACTGCGGCAGATTGAACACAGCCTGAAAAAAATGTTCTCTGGAGCTGATTGCTCTTATGGCAGCGAGGGGAGAGATGAGATGAACTGTTTTGTTCTGCCTTTCTTACCCTCTTCCTTTCTGCTTTTGTCCCATACTTTCTTGACACCAAATTCAAGCTGCTCTTGTTTTTTTCTACAATTAAATTTGTTTCCATAGCACTATAGGGTAGGTGGGCAACTCAGATGGTATAATAATAGTGTGTACATGGAGACTAGGATGACATAGTGGCCAGGGTACAAAATACCTGGAACATTTTTAAAAGCAAATATTCACATATTCACTTTTTTTTTTTTTTTTTTTTTTTTTCTCTCTCTGCTTGCTTGCCAGCTGCAGACTGCACTGTGAAACCAATCACAGACTCATTCCCAAACTGTCCAGATGAAAAAGACCCAAAAGCTACTTTGCTTATTGCCATAACTCTCTGGAATCGTTTCTTGCCATATATTTGAGTACTATATTCAGGTTAATTTGCTATCGCTTTTCACCAGAAAGCTATCCCATACCCTGTTAAATCTCATCCCTACTTCTTCCCTCAAATCCTGTCCTGAAAAACACAGTCCATGTTTTCCTGTGTCCATTTTCATTCTGAGTCAGAAATGCTGCTTGAAATATTTAAAGGCCTAGGACCTCAAGCAAGCACCAGAGAATGCTGGTCAGTCTTTCCCTGTCATTTCTTTTGCTCTGTGGAGGACCTGGCATTGCAATAAAAATTCCAGACAGGCAAGCAAACATGATCCGTGTGACAGGACTATCTCCTCCTTTCATCTCCTGGAGATAAAGACCTTCCTACCTCCAGCTTGGAAAGGATTATTTAGCAAGCATGAAAGGAGAAGTGCCTTGTAAAACTGTTGGTACCACTATACTGAATTAAAGAAAACCCTTTATAGAATATAGAGAAGAAACAGAATTTTAAAATAATCATCTCGCAGCTATGAGCCATTCAGGTGCCTAGGAGGGCCAAGAGGAGGTTGAAGTGGTTCAGGCTTCGTTCTGCAACAAAGAACCCAGCACAGCCTCATTCACCCCACCTCCTTCTGCATGCTGTGCTTGCAGAGCAAGTGCAGGGAGCTCTGTTTTGGTCCAGGGTGGTTTGTGTAACACTGATGTGGGTGTATACACACAGCATGCTGCCATGCCCACAGAGGGACAGTCCCAGCTGCAAAGTAGGATGATGAATGCCATTCTCCAGGTGCTCAGCATTCTCTTATGGTGCTGTGTATTACCATAAAATACACTTGTGAATCGTGAATGCTCCTATCTCGATGCTGTAAATGCTCAGTCACCTGTTTGACCTTGCCCATGACACCTCACTGAAAATAATGGAAAGTTTTCTGTCATTTACAAAGGAGCAGAATCAGACTATACAGAAGGATTAATGAAATTCAAATTCAAAGCTATTCAGGAGAGAAGCATAAAAGTCCCAGGTTGGAAGCTATTTTGGAATTTCCTTTTTCATTTCAGCCTTAACTCTGGATTGAAATGATAATCTTTTGCCATCCTAATACAGATCTTTGAGATAGCTTTGGTATAGTTTGTCAGATAATTTTCAAATACTGTAGCCTCAATACAGAAACTGAATCCTGCCTTTACATCTTTTAGCGGGAACCCTCATAAATGTCACTAAAAATATAAAAAAGCACTAGTTCCCTGAGTAAGTGCTGATGAAGGTGTGCTGCATTGGAAAAACAGCTCTCTTTGAGTGGTGTGCATTATCAGTTTTGAGCTCTTCTAAGTAAAATCTTGGTTATCTCTCTTTTTTTTTTTTTTTTTTTTTTTCTGCACAAGCATGGTATTAATAGCCTTGGTGTGCCCTTTCAATCAGAAAAACGGCTTGATTTGTATACTTATATAGCACAGGCCAAGCTGAAGTGAGAATTTATTTCCTGAGGAAAACAGACTTAATGTGAAAGGTGATCTGCAGAAGTTTCAGTTTTAGTTGCCTTGGATAAGCACCAAGAAATGCAGCTGCTTGTTCAAGTGGGTCTCCCGTACGTCTGAGAGCTGCAAAGTCAAGGATGGCAAGGAAGCAGGAAGGCAAGGCTCTGTACACAGATCCCTTTCTTCAAGGCCAGGGTACATATTAGAAGTATTAAAGTAGGATTACTGTGATAACCATCAAACCCACACTTCCAGTACCCCACTTTCCACTGCTTTGTGGCTCAGAAGCCTGACTCAGCTCCTGCCCCCAAAGAGTTATGTGCCCCCTCCACACACACTGGATTTTGCCATCCTCTTCTTCTGATATTCCCACTTCCTCCAACCTCATCTCCTCCTGAACTTTGGCTACACACTTCATTGTGAGAGAAGAAAGAAAAAAAAACAAAGCAAAGCAAAGAAAAAAGAAAAGGTTAGCAAAATATTCACTGGTCTGTTAGAAACTACAAAAATGTTTATTGGAAAGTAATCTTCTGTTTTTCTGGTTATACATTCATTCTTAATCTTAATTAATATAATTCCTGAACCTTGAAATGAGAGCAAAAATAGAGGACACAGTAAAAAGCATAGATTTTGGCTAGTCTGGAGTGCTGAGAGCTGCCTGCAAAGTACGCTGAATACAGGAGAAAGAGACCCCCAGGAAAACAGCTACTATCTCAAGTAATCTTTAGCTGAGGCTATGTCTGTGAACTAACTTTTGGAGGCCTTTGGTAATTCAATACCTCAACCTCTGGTCACCAAACCACTGGGTCAAATAAGAAATGTTCATAAGCACGTTTGAAATTCCATTCTTCTATAAGCAGTGTGCTTAAATGTATGGTATATGGCAAACAAAGGATGGAGTAGTATGTGACCTAACAACTGCATGAAGAAAAGAGGGGAAAAACATTGCACCACCTTTCTGTAAGTTCCATTTATCCATGAAATAACAATTGCATCCATATTTGCATTTCCATTACACAGAATAGCCTACTTTCTGAGTTACCAGCACAATGGTATTGTTTTATTTATTTAAACTGAATGGTTTGCTTTTCACAGTATGACCAGCTGGTAGAAAAATAGGATTCAATAATGCGAACATTTCACAGTAAATAAATTGCATTAATACAACAATATAAAAGCTGTGCTCAGCAGTTTCTGTAGGACAAGGTCTGTTCTAGAACGATGTGTGCAGCCTTCTAAACACTCACTCGGAGAACTGTGAAGGTTACATTTTATTATACGAAATATTACAACAAGATGTTGTAGGATTTCCATTTAGATTTTTTTTTTTTTTTTTTTTTTTTTAATTTTAAACATTGAAAAGAGTTATATATTTAGTTGACTGCTTCAAGCAGAATATTTCAATGGCTCTATTTCTTGCTCATGTTCACTATTGTAGGCTTCTTCTTGCAGTGACTAAGGACTGCACAAGGAACTGATTCAGAAAGTTTCTTTGGGGATTAGGTCTGTTGCCTTGATTGCCCGACAGATTTAGCATTCTTGTGCAGAAACCCAGCTCCTCTTTAGGCTGGCTTAGAGGATGAATGTTCTTTGCTCCATTTCCTTGAGCTGCAAGAGACACTGGGCCTCCCCCTCCTTCTTCTTTGGTCTTCTCTGGTTATAGGATATTCACAGTCTCAATTAAGAAAATGCTTTCAGTAGTTTGCTATGGAAGCAATCAGCAAACACTCTGCTTCTACATCCTAAGCAGATCCTAATCAAAGACTGTACAATAAATCTCTGTTCACCACTGTCACCTTTCCTATTGATGGACGGTTTACAAAGGAGCTACAAACACCTGAAAATAAATGAGCCACTCATCTGGTGTCATGACTTTGTTCCTTGTGTCAAGTGATATGAATTGACACCAAGTGTTACCATATGGCTCTGATTTTGTTATAATGGGGTCAATGATAGGGCCGTGTTGCATGTGAGCCTTTCCGTAATGCAGTCCTTTGACTTAGTATCTATCTTGTCTGTCTCTCATGGAGTGCTTTCAATGCATGGCCCAGTTTAATACCAGCCAGTCATTTCCTGTATTTTGCTGACAATTAATACCATCTGTGAAGAACCCAAGCTATTCAGTAATAATAAAGTCCATCAGAGAGACAGTGAATTATTTTGCTGGCACTCAAACTTGTTTGGCCTTCATAAGACAATAGATTTTTTGTATATTGCTTAAAGAATTATTTTAGCATTTTGTCTGAGCTTGATACAAACCCTGAAACCTATCTGTGTGAATGGAAAATCATCGTTGAAGGAAAGAACCACAGTGAAGTCAGGTCTTAGTTTGAAGGGTAACAAAAACAAAATGAAAATACTTGCCTGCATTTAATTCTCCCAGTTGCCCTCTTTCTCCTTGACTCCTTTGTAACAACTGCAATCTTTTTGTTTCTGATCCAGTATTGAAGAAAAAGAAGAGCCTCTTGAAAATGCAGTGCTTGAATATGGAAGAGAGCGTGTCTTCTTCAGAAATTACCTATTTAGATATTTTAAAGGTACCTCAAACACTTATATTAAAAAGAAAAACAAAAGTGATTGTCTGTTTAACTCTTTGTATAATTCAGCATAGCTGTGGAGTAGTTTAGGACTTGCCATCCCTATTCCTGACCACGTTTCATCAGCAGTATTGCAACCTGTTGATCCGTTAGGAATTAAATTACAGAAGGTAAGATGAGATTCCAGGCCTTCATGGCCTTTGATATGGTCAGAAATACCATGTAAACTTGTTTTCAGTTATGTTTTTGTCCTGCTTGTCACTATTCTGCTGGCCATGATTTAGCTATAATGGATATGCACTGTCCCAAAAGGAAAGGTGTTCGAGAAGCAACTTGACAGACTTATGGTGTCTTGTACATTTCCCAGTTTCTTCTCTAAACTTCTTATGTACTTATAAAAATGTTATGTATACTAATGTAAAGGTACAGCCATATTTTATTTTGAAGAGTTTGTGCTGAACTGTTTTTATAGATAATATTTGACACAACTGAACCAATAAAGAGTTTATGTCAAGCCACTTATGTCTTTTTTTGCGAATATATTTCTGCATGCTTACATAAACCTCTGAAGCACAGAGCATAGAGCTATAACGAAAATCCACAGCGGAAAGTGGTGCAAAGCATTTTTCTATTTTATCCCTCAATAAATGCAATATGCATACATTCTAAACACACCCATTTCTACAGTGTACAGACACTGACAAGCTCCCATTGTTCCTTTTTTAGAGATATGCCTTGCACAGGGTACATCCAGGGTGAAATAAATAAATAAAGAGAATGAAAATACTGTTGCTATATTTGTATTTATCATTAGCAAGACAACTAGAGCCTGCATTCTCTGCTGATTACAATGAATGTGAAAGGGTAGGAATTATAACAAACAAAAAATTTCTAGCACATTATGCATGAGCTTTGAACTGATTTTATTCTAATGCTCTGCAACATCCACACAATAGTCAGAGAGCTTGAAGCAATTAAGTATAATAAAGATCTAAATATCCTCCTTTTCTTTTTAAGCTACCGCTAAATTATAACCTTAAAAATGAGGGGATTTCACCCCTGTCAATGTTTGTTTTTCATAAAGAAACTGAGGAATTTACGTATCCAGTTTTAATTATACATGATCTTTAAGTCTATTTTCATGCGCATTCCTCACCCCTTCTTCAAGGGTAACATGCAGAATTTCCTCATGGTGTTGTCCTTAAACACTATTTAAGTCAAAGCAGAATGGGTGCTGGATTATGCCCCTCAGCTACGTAATGATTTTCATACAAGGCCAGCACTCCCCAGTGTGGCCTGGTTCTCTTCCATTAAAGCTGCTGGAACTGCAAAGCATCCCCAGGTGAGGCTCTGCCTGCAGTTTTTGAGCAAGAACTAGGTACAATGCAGCAAAAGTTTCAAAGCATTTGCCTTGAAAATCTGAGGCCTGCTGCAACAAACACTTTTCCCCCCGCCACACTATCCTCCTGCCTAATGACTCTTCTGCTGACAGTAAACTAAATATTGGATACCCCTTCAAGGGATTTGCCTTTTTATTTCTGAACTTTTCAAAGAAACTGATAAAATGTCTAATTATTTGAATAATCAAGGCAATGAATATTTGATCACTAACATCAAAGATGCAGACAAAATTCCAGAGCTGAGGTAAGTGCTTAATATTGCATTACTCATAACACAAAGAAAATTATAATTTCCTTGAAAATGTGTTTGTTGAAGGTGCTTTTCCTCTGCCTCTTGACACAGTGCAATGGAGAAATATTGAGAATTAATTTGGCCATCTATATTTAATCATCCAAAACTTGTCACTCGGCACTGGACAAGCTGTTTTATGAAGCAAATCAGTGGATGATTAAGGAAAATAGTCTCAAATTTGGACAACCAGCTTAGCATTGCCAATAACGGCCTGAAGCCCAACTAGACGTGGATATCAGCTGCTGCACAAGCATGGAGACTGGATCATCTTTTCCGTGTGAATGAAGTCATTTTGTTTCTGGCTTTGAGTGAGATGTACTGACAAGTACGGGAAATTAGCCTTGCTAGAGCCTGGGAGTTTCTGTTTGACTTTCTCTCCCTGACAAGTAGAAATATGCCATTTTAGTCCTAATCCCCCTTTCCTGTTTCATCCCTCCAGGCTCAGTGTCACAGCTAGCACTGATCATTAGCAAATACACCTCGACATTGACATGACCTAATGCTCAAATTAGAGCTAGTTGGAAAAGAAAACAAACACTTTTTAAATGTATTTCAAATACACCTTAAGCAGGTCAGGGACCTTCCATCAAGAGCAGTTGCTAGCTAGAGGAACGCTGGCAACTTTATAAAGCCCCATGCATTTACCTGCCTTGACGGCTGTTCATATCAAGAAGCCATGTTATTTTGGTTGTAAATTATTCAAATTAATAACTGCTCTCTCTCAAGATATAGGTAATTGAAAGGCAGAAAGGTCACTTAATTGAGGATGAACTGACCTAGGAGTATGGGCTTGGCTCCTCTTCCATCCCTGCAATAAAACTTCATTGAACACCAAACATGAGATTCATTCACACAGCTACCTCTAAACATGGCCAAGTTTCAGGACTGAGTTTGCCACGCAGGCCCCTTTACTCAGACAGAATAGTGCATGACAAGTACAACACAGTGCCGTGCCATGCAAGTAGCATACTGCAAGGTCCAAGTCCAGTTTATAACCCCCCTAATACCTGTTTAATCACTTCCTCATTCATTTTACTACTTGCATTCCTTATTGATTGTATCACTTGTCATGCATCTCCCACTCACTTTTAATCTTTCATAATCAGTTTATGAATACACTGAGTGTGACAAAGTTTTATTTATTAGAAAAACTATGATGTATCTCTTAGTGTTTTATTTGGACTTTTTTCTGTCTGATAATCCTCATCATGCAGTATCTCAGGTGTCTGCGTCACCTCCAGTACTCTTTAGTGGACTGCAGACATCCTGCTCATTAATCTGAGTAACTGCTTACCAGTCGTATTCTCAAGTACCCCATCACTTCTGGTGCACAGCTATATTTGGGCTTTCTACTTTTTAAAAGCAATATAGCAATATTTCCACCTATATACCAATCCAAAATCTTAGGCAGGAAATACATCTAGACAGCTGCATTTACCTAAAGACATTTATAGGGTAAGTTATCACAATACTCTATTATTTAGTAGAGTTGGTTGCGAAGTAAGAAAAAATACAATTTATTACTGATTCTGTTTTCTGACTCTGTAAACTTTTCCTTTAATGTTTACTTATTATCAAGACCTCCTGTGTGGATCTCTTGTTTGCTAGGAAACCTGATTTCTTTTTATTTATTTATTTTTAATTAGAGAGAAAAGAGTCTTTAACTAGAACAAACAAATAAAACAAAACCAAAAACCTTTTTATTTAAAAATGACCTTTGTTCAAATATGTTTTAACAGAAGCAGATATTCATAGCCCCTCTGAAAAGGTAAAACTTCCCAAGGCTTCCAGACACACATAGCTTAAAAAAAAAAAAAAAAAAAAAAAAAAAAAAAAAAACTAAAAGAAAGCTAATAGCCTCATTGCTTTTAGAAAAATTAGTATGGTGACACATAGCAGTATCATTTGGCCACCATGGCCACCCACTAACCTTACCCCAGACTGAAATAGAAGGAAGAAAAGAGGCCACTTGTGTTATATTAACCTCATTGCTAATAATTAAAAGACTGAAATATTGCAGGTTTCTCATCTCTCTGATTATATCTATAGCAAGTAAATGATCCAAGTGCAAGGACAAAGAGATTAAAAGGGGGATTATTTACCCAAAGAGCTCTCCAATTTCCTGATGATTGAATTCACCGGAAAAAAACACACCTTACGTCTGAGGAACGGTAGCTTAAATTGCAGTTATTCACTAGGAGTGAGAAAGCTTCTTAAAGGAAGCTACCACAACTATTATTGTAATTTTGACTGCTAAGAAATAATTGCAAATTGTTCTTGTGTCTGGACCTCCACTTGCAGATCACAGTTCGACTGTAATAAGAAATTATCCCTTAAAAAGAGTCCCCATTCTAAGATTTCTATCGAAGAAATGGGCATTGCAGAAAAAAAGTGTACATACAGTCAACTACTGTAGGCAAGTGAAAGCACCGCTCTGGCTTCTTGCAGAGCACTGACTGTTCTCTTTTATCCTGCCCCACTGGATCCACTGAGGGAGGGTGGTGGTGGTGGGATGGGTGACCATACCAGCACAAAACAAAAAAACAACCAACCAAACAAACAAAAAAAAAAAACACACAAAACACTAGCAGTAAAAGTTGAACATAAGAAAAAGAAATTCAAGATAGCTTGCATATCATTTGGCTAAAACACGAGGCAGGGAAAGCAGCCAGTGGATATTTGAAGGATGTGTTTGCATGGGAAATTCTTAGGACTGAAATACACAGAAAATAACTATTAAGTGCTGGTTAAGTAGGAGTGATGAAATCAAACGAAAATTAAAGAAAGTGATTGACAGCAAGTGCTGCGGGCTTGCTGTGTTATAGTTTCCCAAGGGAAACAGTCAGACGTGTTTAATTGGAAACATTAAAACACAAAACAAGCTGGACAAAAGCACAAGAAAATGTATTGCAGAGGAAGCATGGTAGTCAGAGATGGCACACTAAAGCATTTCCACTCCTTAATTACCAATTTCCTGGCTGCTGTTTCCTTGCGATTCTTCATTCTTCCTTCTGGAACCCAGAACCTCCCACACAGAGATCCTAAGAGATGGTGCACAATTGTCAAGCATGAAGACCTGCTCAGGAGAATGATCCCAACATACCCGAAGGGTCGGTGTCGTTCAGCACTGACACGGTGTCTGGAGTTCTGCCTCTGGAAAGGGCCAGCACCTGGGGTCTCATCCTGCTGTCGTAAAATAAATAGCCAGAAATTAACTGCTCCATGAAAAGACATAAAGCCATCATCCAATCCTGAAACTGTGCGATCATTTCCCTAGTCTATTTTTATAATTGAATGGAAAAATCTTCTTTAACATTTCACATCAATTATGAGAGAACACTTAATTCACAATGCTAAGTACTACCTTAAAATACCTTTCCCGGAGTCTTCAAAATGACAAACAGCTGCCTTATCACTCGCACCACGAACAGGTTTCCACCACAGACCATAATAACAAAATGATAATTTGTGAGGTTCTGAAAAAAAAGATGGGACTAGTAAAAATTATCACGTAATTGACTTTTTAATATCCCAAGATCACTGTCACTTAATAAGACTAAGACATTGAGAATAAAATTAAAGCATAAATCCCTGGAAGAGACTTTCATGAGCCTAACATGCAATTATTAGGTTAAAAAAAAATCAGCTTTCAGGTTCTAAATGTCTCTTTGTCAATAGAAATGCAGTGAGAGAACGCAAGCACACACTATTAGAAACAAGAGCGGCTCCATGTGGTGGTTTCACTCAGCTGGGCAGCTGAACTCTGTCACAACCACTCTGTCGTTCACCTTCCTTGAAAGGATGGGGGAGAGAAGAAAGTATACTGGAAGGGAAAAAAGGCTTACGGGTTGAAATAAGGGTAACTTAACAAGAAAAAGGGAAAAAATACAAACAAAGGCTATGCAGAAGTACAGAAGGAAGACAAAAAAAAATTATTCTCTACTTCCCATCGTCGAGCGATGTTCAGCCACGTCCTGGGAAGCAGGGCCTCAATATGTGTAGTGTTTATTTCGGAGGACAGGTGCCTTTATAGTGAGAGCCCCCCATTCTTCTCCCTCTTTCTCACCTTTTAGTGCTGAGCATGACACCGTACACTATGGAATATGCCCTTGGTTTGTCTCAGCAGCCCTGCTGATGTCCCCTCCTCACCTCTTGCCCATCCCCATGCCTGCTGGCTCGGGGGGAGGGGGGGGGGGGGTTAGAGGGTGTTTTGGTGCTGTGCCAGGGCTGCTCAGCAGTACACACAACACTGGGGTGACACCAGGGCTGCTCCAGCCACCAGCACAGAGAACAGCGCTGCATGGGCTGCTGCAGGGAGAATTACTTCCGTCCCAGATGGACCCAGTAAGCTCAGCACTCGAGATGGCTAGGAAACTGAATTCTCTTACAATGTTAATGGTCCCAAATTGTTCCATCCAGAATAGGAGTTTTGCTAAAAGGCCCCAAATTAGAAAACTGTTGGGAGAACCAAATTTTGCTCCGTGATGGCTTGGAAGGAGCAAAGCATGTTTTTAAGGGTGAAATGTACTCAAAATCCTGGGCAGCTCAGAGACACTTCCAAAGTTCTTTCCAGTGATTTAAAGTATTTTTTTTTTTTTTCCAAGTTCTTAACACCAGGAAAACACCACATTGTTAAAAAAAATAATAATAAAAAAGAACAGTGATGTAAAAATCACAAAACCTCAAAATAAAATAAAATAAAATAAAATAAAAATCGGTGGCAATTCTCCCCAGCAGACAGACAGCCACACACAGGTCAGGTTTCTGGGGGTGTGAGCTTCCCGGGCTGCTGCAGGCAGAGGCTGGGGGCTCTGCCAGCCACCACTTTGCAGAATGACCTGCAGGCAGGGCTGCCCACAGGCATTAGGGAAGTCCAACGTGGAGCACCTCAAGGAAGAAGCAGCATTGGAGCCAGACGTGCTTCAAAGCCTTTCCCTGGGCTCCCAGACTCTGTTTTGTAGAAGAAAGTCTACTTGCTTAATAAACCATGGCTTAGAGCTGTGTTTGCAGATGCAGAGATATTTTTCATGAGATAGATATTTCATTTTCTGGGAAATGTTTTTTTTGTTGTTGTTGTTTTGTTTTTTTAGCAGATGTCTATTTTGTCTGATGAGGTCTGACCAGTCTGCTGTCTAATTTCTATAGAAGAGAGCTTAACAGTGGTTTTATATATATATGTTAACTTTTATTTTATTTTTTTTTTAATCAAGCTTCTACTTAAGACTAACAAAAAAAATCACAAAGCTGACAATAGAATAGCCAGTAAGTGCCCTGAGTGCCAAGGAAACAGGGTCCCACTGCAGCTGCTGTGCATTAGGCATGCTCTGTGGCTCCTGCAGCATCACCTGTTTGTGTTGATAGAAAAACCTGGGCAGGAGAAGCACTATTTCTTGATGCCTCACTGTTATGTTTGGTAAGTCTAATCCAGAGGAACTGGGATGTTACTGTACTGACTGGTACGTCCAGAGGTGTGAACTGGAGCCAAGCCATTCATGTCGGAGAGGTAAGGAGCTATTTCTATCTCACACCTCTCTTGTGATGAGCCGTGAACACCTGCTCAGTGAGTGAACTCCTACAGAGTTCCCTGATTTCTCCAGGCTTTGGGGCACATTTATGCAGCTGATAAGCAGAAATGTTCTCTCTAGATAAAATCTCTAGGTAATTGTATCTCTACCTGCTCAAACCGCACAGACATTGCAAGGTGAAATGCTATAGTTTCAATTACTTTTCTTAAATTGCACATGTGTAAAAGAGGGAGCAAATAAAATAGACGGAACTGCTGTGATTCAGAAGGCACCCCTGAGAACCACGAAGCTACAGCAAGATTAAATGTGACAGGGATTCTCTGGAGGGCTTTGCAGGAGTTAAGGAGCAGGGGATTGTTTCTTCCCCACCATATCTGAAACTGAGAATCTCAGGCAAGAAAGGAAGAGAGTTTGCTTAATAAAGAGTAATTTTATTCTTAGTTCGTCTAAGAAAGGAACTAGAGGAGTATTTAGAGCATAGAGAAACATTACACGAATAATGCTTCCTCAGAAAACAAAGGGAAAAGTAAAGCACGTGTAATGTGAGAGAGGAAATTGGCTACATAATACTGTAGCCTTTTGATGACTTTTTAAAATAGTTGCTACAATTGTAGAATGCACCCATGTGCTTGAACAGATGATCTAAATAAGACTCGGGTATCCTGCTAATCAGTTTTTCTTACCAGTAAATACACACCACAGAAAACATTCAATTGTATCACAGGTAGTATCTGGTAATGATATGCTTGTGTTATTTAGCTTGGCTTGGTACAGCTGATGGAATTACAACAGCGATGCGTTATGGGTGCACTTGTATGGGCGATGCAAGGCTTGGTCTCTCTGGCTTTCATGAGAGGAAGGGTCACCCCTCTGAAGCTGAAGTCCAGATGGAGAAGCAGTGCCTTGGCAGGGAGGTCTGTGCTCAGAACCAGGAGTTAGACAGCCTCCTATGCCACAGATTTCTCCCAAAGCTTGGAAAAGTGGTCATGGAGAAGAATCTCGTTTGTTTGTTTGCATGTTTTAGGGGTGGGGGAGGTCTTTCCATGATGAAACAGATCTTTCTTAACATCAATAATAATAATAATAATGGTGACTTCTGCCTATTTACATGCTAATGCCACATAGGACTGATTCCAGGTGGCCTCGGCAGCCTCTGGTTCAGGGGATAGTTCAAGAAATATTTCTGTTTAGTTGTTGTTGTCCACGAAGACCTTTGTTCTTACAAGAAGCAACTGGGCAGTTTCATGTTGCACCATTCCGACATGGACACAGAAATGCACCAATTTTTCTTGATATGACTTGACTGTGAATTTGTTTCTTTGTGTTGGCTTTGACCTAGGTAATTATTTTTATGTCCTGTCCAGCTGAGTTACTGCTCAATCTGGTAACAGCTAAGAAACCAGAGCTGTGAGATTAGGATTAAAAAGCAAACAAACATGCCTTTGGAGAAATATTTTGGCTGAAACTGATGCCTTGCCTTGTCTGTCAGAGCCATGTCTTCTGGTGAACTGCCCCTCTTATCTAAGCTGTATCTGGAGGCAAGACAGAGCCATTGCTGAATGTTACTCTTTGGAAAACCACAGAAGTATTTCAAATAGAATTGCTAATAGTGGATACCTTAAGGTAATAAAAAGACTTTTGAAAAGCACTTTTTTTTTTTTTTTTTTTTTTCCTAAGCCTTTTTCTTTCCTATAGTAGTTAGTTAAAATTGTGTAGCAGCTCCCTGGAATAAATCTGCATAGCTCAGCTCACTTCAATGGGTTGCTAGCAATTGAATCATGAGCTTCTAACCTTGAGATTTAGAGCATGAGAAGAGCCACATCAGGTCTGTTCTAGACCATTAGCCACTCTCCAGTAGTGACCAATAGTGTAAGCCTTGGGAAAAATATAATAATAAGACTTGGAAAATGAGGCAGAGTTCATCATAGTTTCACAGAATGGCTTGGGTTTGGAAGAGAGCTTAAAGCCATGGGCAGGGCCCCCTTCCCATGGTTGCCCAAATCCCATCCAGCCTGGCCTTGGGCACTGTCAGGGATGGGGCCGCCACTGCTCCTCTGGGCAGCCTGGGCCAGAGCCTCACTGCCCTCATAGCAAAGAATTTCCTCCCATTATCTAATCTAAATCTCCCCTCTTCTGGTTCAAAACCATCCTCCCTTGTCCCATCGCTATTTGCCGATGTGAAAATTGTTCTCTGTAATATCTTCTAAGTCTTTGATTGATTGATTTTTATTTCTGTCAGTTCAGCTGGTGGCCCTTTTTACCTCAAAGGCGTGTCTGGCTCATAGCCATGAATTTGACTACATATCTAACTAGTTTACCTACACTGACAGTTTAACTAGATGTTGGAGAACTATCTCGTGATTGTTTTGAACCTATTACCTAGTCGGTCCATTTTTGTCCCCTATTTCTTGTATTATGAGAAACAATGAACAATTTTCTCCATTAAGTTTTTCCATTTATGATTGCACAGACCTGTGTCATAGCAACCTCAGTCAACTATTTTCCAAAAGACAACTCTATTTTGATGTGTTTTTTTTTTTCCTTATGAAAAAACTATTCAATGTTTTCACATCCTTCTCCCTGATTTGTGTTCTTTTATTTTGTGTCTCAAGACAAGAAAGATCTAAATAAGTACCACCAAGAGATCTCTCAGTTTCTTTGAAATGCAGCAATTTTCTTAGTAGCGCTATGTAAAAATGACATACGTGAAATACAATGAAATTTGTTGGAGTCTTCCAACACTGAGGATTAAGTAAATATGATTTTACTCTGTGTATGAAATCTACTGATGAGGAAGCTAAATTCTCATCACTCGCAGTTACAGTAACTTGTCTGCTTTCCTCACACAAGGGATAGAAATCTGCCTTGGAGATTTTGCTCGTTGATATCTTTTTTTTTCTGTGGCAGATGTTTAAACTGATACTCCCTCAAATGACAAGTGAAAGTAGACTTAACATCATTTACGACTGATGGAAACCCCCTAACACCAATAGAAGTGGTACAGACCACAAGTCCTTTATCTTACCTCACAGACAGTAATTTGGCAGCCCTATATATGATAATGTAAGAATAATTGCTTATTACATTTGTGCTGTAACATACAAACGTTGTGTAAGTCAGCATTAATGTCTGACAACCCAGCTGTCATCTCTCCAAAAATACTTGCTGTCTAACTACTGTAGCTGCTACTTCTTCAACTTCAAACCAAAGGAAGAGATTCTGCTCCAGGGCATTTTGACAGGGTGTTATCTTTTGAAAAGACAGATGTTTGTGCTGGAACTGTCTGGTGGTTTTAAGGCTTATGCGCGTTTCAATAAATAAGTGCTAAATCACTTGCCAGGTCCTGAGTTAAAGTCCAGGCTAGGAGGTCTTCCAGAGAAATATGTCAGTGACACACACAACCAAGAGCAGCATGTTCTCAACGGAAGTTTCAAATCGCCTCTTAAACAACAGAAAAAACCAGGAAGCTCTAGCTTTAGGGCTTATGTATGTGAGAGGACATTGAGAATGTATGAAATAGATGGAGTTGCCACTCTCTGCCCTTCTCCGTTTCATTTCCCAAGAGAAATACTTTAGGGGGAGGGGGGCAAATAATTCCTCACCTTATAGCGGATTGTTTTATTTGAAGTGGTATGATAGCCCTTATTGACCCAACTTTGATTTGTAAGCTGATGATGAAATTAATTTGGCCTTTGGTATAACCACAATTAACTTCTCTGGAAGGGAGGTAATATGATGCCTTACAGAGAAAAATGTCTCTTTGCTAGGAGCAGCACAGGGCCTTATGTGTTTTTTGAGGCTTCAATAAACTTACATCAGACTGAAGTGGTGTCTGCCTCCAACTGGTCTGCTGCTCAGGGCAGGATTTCCCCTTGGAGGATAAATTATGGAAATTCTTTCACATCAGAATGACTGACTATTATCTTATGGAGGAGTTTAATTCCTCATTCAGATCTCAGATAATGGACCAAACAAAGAACTGGAGAATGACACTGATTGAACAGTGTTTAATACTCTTTGTTTAGAAAGTCTGGTTAACCTGTCACTCTAAATGAATATAAGTGTTGTGTCTGTGTACTTTAGTCTCTGTCTTGTATTAATAAATGGAAGTAGGATAAACTACTTGAGCTTTAAAACTATTTACAAGAGAATACGTGAAACACTCCTCTCTTTTATTTATTTTTTTAATTGAATTTATTTATTATTATTTATTGAATGAAAGAATGGGGAGGAACAAGGAAAAAGAAAAATAGGGATCCCATATTTTAAACATTGAAAGCCAGGAAAAGATATGAAAAAGTCTTTTATTTATTTATTTATTTTTGCCATTAAATTAGCAGAAAGCAAATCTGAGGACTCTAATTTGGGGAAACTTGCTCAGTAGGATCACTTTAAATTACTCTGGGATTACAGATCAGTATATATAAGACAAATAATTCAGATAATTAAATTGAGAGGTGGGGAAGCAGTTGGAAAAAAAAAAAGTACAATGACATTTATAGAAATAAATAGTTGTATGTATGCATATTTATACACACATAAACCTTATGGAACTTTAAATTTATAAGGTGTTCTGCACAGAAATCTGACATCTATATAAACTGTATCTTGTGATTAAAAAAAAAAAAGACCACTTTAAGTGAAAGAGCTTTGCAAGTTAGAACTTAACAGTATCACTCCTTATACCAACTATTTCACCCTGCTCACTGCTTAATTTTAAGTTTGGAAAATGGAACGAAAAGACCTTGGCTCTCTGGTGCTGGAGAGGGGCATGGCATTGGGCATTGGCAGCTGCTCATTGATTCCAGATATTGGAGTAAGAGTTTGTTGGGATAATTTTGGTTTTCTTTGCCAAAATAGTAATTTTCTATAAGAAAAATTAAAATTTTGGCAAAGAATCTGCCTTTTCTTCTTCAAATTACATCCCTCTCACTCTACCTCCCATCCCAGATGGAAAACCTGAAGCAAAGGTTCCACAGCTGCTGGCTCGGAGGCTCCTGCAAATGCCACCCTCCACACACATGCCAAGGTCTATATGCCACTTACATATTTATGCATTTTTTTCTTAATTCTTCATGGCCTTTATTTCCAAGCAAGCAAGGTATCATAACTAGCATAGCTAACAGGGCAGTGGAGTACCTTTTAGTAACTCCATACTTGCTTTATCCTTTTCCTCTGACTATTCAAAGCAGTATGAAAGCTTTCCTTGTTGAAAGTTACAGGTTTCCCCCAAGGGGAAAAAAAAAAATAGTAATAAATAAATAAATAAATAATGAAGCTTTTCAACATTAAAACAGCTTTGTTTGAAATAACTTTTCATTTTAAAATGCCCTGTATACTTTTTCAGAGCTTATATTGGTTTAAAGCAAAGAAGGAAAAGAGAAAGCAAGCAAGCATATTTATTTAATTTGGATTATGTGTGAGACTTTGAAGTGATTCCTACTAGGCTCCTCGGTTACTGTGCACGGACTTGCTTGCAGAGCGCTCCCTCACTGTGCGAAGCAGATTCCTCTTGTTTGAGTCTGAACTGAAGGATGCAGCCTGAGATCCCCCAACACGCTCCACTCACCAAGGAGCCTTTTGTCTACAGGATCAGGCTAGAGCTAATGCAGAGTAAGCCCCTACCAGGCAGGATATAGACCTGAGCACCAACTTCTTTGCTCTGCAGATTCACTCCTATTGCAGTACAACACTTGGCAATGGAGACAGAGCAGGCCTGTGCTGTCCCATGGGCAGGGATTACCTCTAGCTACGTGTTTGCAGGGACCCAGCAGCTCAGTGGAAGCTCGGAAGCACAGCTGCTGTGCAAACACAGACATTAAAGACCTGATGCATTTGTTTGTCTTTGAAATTTGAATAATAGCGACATTTTGCGAGAACAATAGCTTTTGAATTTCTTTAGGGCAATCTAGTAAAGTAGCTGCATGTCAAAGGATTTGCTAACAGCTGGAGATGTTTGAAAATGCACCCTGTTACTTTTGTTAAGGAAGAATTGGCCGGTAGCCCCTGCAGTATTGCAGAGATTTGAGATAATCTCGGAGAAGATATGTGCTTGCGTTGCAGATATGTTCTAATTTCAGAATAAACAGCAGCAGGTGATCTCTCTTTATTATTATTATTATTATTATTTTTTATTATTTTTTTTTTATTTTTTTTCCTGGGGATTTTGGCTGCTTAGTGGACACCCTATGAATGACAAGTAAGAGGTGGCTTGTCCCAAGCAATAGCTATACGCAGGTTACACACACACAGGGTTGTTGTAAAAATGCCAAACTCAAGAAGAACCAAGCGCAGCTCTGCATACGCAATGCAGTCACGCACAGCTCTCCAAGGCAGAGCACAGGGTACACAGACTCTTGGTGCAGGAATTTCAGCTGGATGAGGAGCTCCAGGAGGCAGCCTCTGAACTCCTGCACAGGCAGCCTGTGGTGCGGGCTGTGCCTCTGCTCCGCTCCCAGCTCCAGGGAGCCCTGCAGCTTCTTCAGGGAGGAGGAGTGACAGTGCCCCAGCAGTAATTCTTAATTATTTTCCAACTTCGACAATTAATAACTAATAAGTCCTATCTAATCAAATGGGATTTCAACTCCGTGGTCTAAACTCAATTTACTGTACTTTCATAACAGTAATTTTTCCCTTTTCCCTTCCCTGAAGGCACCCTCTTCCTTCAATTCTGGGAGGTGAAGATTAAGCTGACAGATGGTATCAGTGGAAGAATGATTATGAGCTTTAAAAACCTTGATATTTTGGCTTAGTACACCATTTTTCATGCAAATACTGACATGGATATTAGCATCCAATTAAGAAAGTATAAAACTATGCCATTCTGTTACACTTTACATTACAATCATTTAATGTTACATTAAAAGTACCGAGACAGGCTGCTCTGAAAGAGATAAAAATCAATGATGTATATGTTACTTCTGCTACTTTTTGATCTGATACTATGTGGTAGTCAAAATTAGCTATGTATCTCTTTAAATTGTTCTGTTAAGCTGGCTGAGGTGCTGATTTTTGGATCCTATCCTTATCAAACGGATCAGTTTACGTCATTACACACTACCTGGTGATAGGCGTCTCCTGAAACTTCCCTCTGTGTGCCAGTAGTGTACTTCAACAGGGTTAAGGCTGAGATGTTTGTGATGAACCTGGACTGATTTATTTCTACAGGTTAGGTTACATCTAAATGTATACCACTTGTTAGTTGACACCAAAGGACAGGCAGTGAATTGTGCCAGCCAGTGATTTATACAGCAAAAGTACCTGACAACCTATGTGAAAATGCTTTTAAATGTCCTTTCTTAATTCCAGTGCATTGAAAAGGAAATAAAGTTTACTCACAGATGTCTAAGAAACATTTTTGGGTACGTAGAAAGAAAAAAAAAAAAAAAGGTAGGTAGAAAGAAAATCAAAGGTGATCAGACATTTACTTGTGGTGGTGGTCATTGAGGACATTTCTTTGTGGTTCAGTTCTCTGCTTTCATGACATTTGTGCTGTCTGTGAATGAGTTTAAAAAAAAAAAAAAAAAGTTAAAGAATTAATACCTAAAAACGTAAAATCTAACTTTTTGGCCCAAGAAAAGAGGCCACTGTGACTTCATGCTACCCTTCCCTTGTATAAAGCAGATTTTCCTGTCTTTTGTACAACAGGAGTCCTTATGGTGCAGTAGCAGTAGCTAAGGAAATTTGGGCTTGTGAAATATCCAGGAAGCTGCAATGCAGGCAGGGAAGCCATAAGCAAGAACAAAGGCATTAACTACACTAACATAGATATGTAAATGACACTACCACAAAAATTCTAAATTATTTTGGTTGTCAACATTTTTAGAAAAGGCAGGACTAGCAAATATCAAGAGTGTTTTTTTTTTTTTTTTTTTTTTTTTTTTTTTCCCTCTCCCCTGAGAAAACCCATTTTCTCAACACTTCCACTGAAAATGACCCTCTCTGGTATGACTAAGTAGAAGCATTTGCACATCAGAAATAATGGCCTGAATTATTTTAGTATCATTACATTTGCATCACTGTTTAAAAGTAGGGCATAAATGGAAGAACATTTCCCAATCTCATAGTAATATGAAGTCAAATATGAAATAACACACATGTATTTTAATAACATCAAAATCTTTCATTTGAGTATGTATCTCTGCAAACAAAATTATATTTTTAGCTTAAAATTCAAACCAAATTAATGCTTTGGACTTTAATAACATTTGTGAAGAAATTTCATGATAATTTTGAAATATTTTCCAAAGTGTTTTCAGAGTTTAAAAAAAAAAAAATCAAGACTACTTTTCTTAAATGTCAGGATTTTAATATGCTAGTTTTTGTTATTTTAACCAAGAAATGTGTAATTTAGAAGGTCTTGACCAACTGTAGCTCTTTTAATTTACCTCTTTTCCTTGGATGGGAAAAATCTCCTTTTCCTTATCACATCTATTATCCATGAACAAAACATATTAAGGAAAACTATTCAAAACATATGAAATGCTGTTTTCATGAGGAACTTTTAAAATCTTGGATGTGAAGCCACAATATTTTGTAAATTAGTTAAGCATTACATGCTGGATAAGCTGGTGCAAGCTAGAACGTGCACAGAAGTAAAACATTTTTAAGGGCATTACTCAAATGCCCATTGAACGCTGATAGGCCTGGGGCATCAGCCACCTCGCCAGGAAGCCCCTTCCAGACCTTAAATCCTTCTTGCAGTGTGGAGCCCAGAACACAGAGAAAACAGCAATGACTGAGCTACAAGTATTGCTTGCAGGTTGTCTTCTTTATTCAGAGCTATCAAAACCTCCAGTGGGGAATTCATCACCTCTCTAATCCTATTAGCAGTAATGGAAAAATGCCAAGCCATTTTCCACAAATCTTCATTAGCTCTCTTTAGATTCATATAGCATCCAAGATTAGAGTGCAGTCTTGGTCAAAGAACAATGGCTGTCCAGTAGTCGGCCAAAAAAAACCAACCCCGTGTTAAAGAGACATTGGCAGTTCTAGTTAAAAAGCACAAGAACAACAGACCATTAGGGCTAAGATATTTGTTTGGAGGAGATCCTTGTGAGTCCTTTCCAAGTCAAGGTTCTGTGAGTCTATATTTAAACTTATTGGTTTTATTTCATTTGCATATGGGTTGGTAACAAAATTGTACTGAGTCCATGCCATGAAGGCAAGCTTCACAGCCACTCCTAATAACCCTTACCTTTGTCTCTGAGATCAATAACTACTTTCAAATGTTTTCACATTCGAAATACTGGTATAATAACTAGTAGCCTGGCTGATTTTGCATACCTCTCTTGTAAAGTTTTCAGAGACTGATGTATGTTTTTATGGTTGGCGTAAAGGGAAGGAAAAGGTGTAACTTCATGCAATGGCTGGAAGCTGATACTAGAAAAATTCAAATTAAAAGGAGTACGTTACAGGTAGCTAACCAGCAGGACAACTTACCTAGGATTCCTGCACACCTAAAATACTTCTGGGGGTTACTCGTGTCATTCAAAGAGCAAATATTTAAAATCTTTTCTTCAAAACAAGTCAAAATACTGTCATCCTGCAAAGAACAAAAGATCCGAACAATTTTTCCTAGCTGAAATATTTTGACATCTTTTTGCAAGATTATTTCAGGCTTTTTCCCATAATGTACCATGCTCATATCAGTGCAGGAGGAGCCACATGGGAAAACAGTGTGGACAATGTAAAGCAAAGCAGTGACTCAGCTGCCTACTCTGTAGAAAATAAAGAGTTTGGGGATCTTTGCTACAATGTTTAGGGCCTCCTGTGGTTTTTGTTCATCAACCATAAGTCAGCACTCATTTAGTTCTAAGTGACCTGTTATTTTCTGGAGGGGTTCATCCATGCAGGATAAAGACAGGGGCTATCTGTGAGCTTGGAGATAAGGATGTATGCGGTAAGGATGTATGCAAATACTCTGCTGGATCAGCCCAGGCTGGGTGTCATTAGAGATGGTGAGCAGTGAATGAAAACTTCTAGTGTCTGCTCACTGACATGCCTGTGTTTATTCTGTATGTTGGGGGGGAGTTGGGGGGGGGGGAGGGGGGACGGGGGGACGACAAACAAACAAACAAAAACTTAAGAGTATACATTAGAGAACTATCAGACTAATGATCTGCAGAGATTCTTATGTTAACGTTATCTCTTTATAGCAAAAGTATATTTTCTAGCTAAATGCCTTTTTAGGTCTGTCATGGGCAACCAAATGAAAAAAAGGGTAATAATGGCACTTTCATTATTTAGGGAACATATTTACACCTTAATGAAAGAGCTCATGTGGGGCGCAAAAGACAGAGATGCAAGAACTTTAACAGAAAAAAAGGTTTTGTGGGTTATGTAAGAAATGAAAACATAAATGTTTGCCACACTGCCCTCTCCTTAAAGAAAAAAAAATGCTAATGAGATTTATACTAAAGCAGTTAAACTTTATCCTATCATTGCAACATCCAGCCTATTATTTCTGCAAATTACATGTAAGAAAACTGTACTAAAGTTTCTTGTAAAACCAGGAACTGAGGGGATTTGTTTCCAGCAGTGAAATTGCAGTGCTTTCTTTTGTGGCAAATATCACCTCCTAAAGTATAGACTGACTAGTCTTCAAAGAGATGCAGCCAACAACAACCTTAAGACATCAATGCATTAAGAAAAAAAAAAAAAAAGGGCACTCTGATCTTAAGAGTTTTAAAGACATGTAGTTTAAAGGAAAATTTAAGTGAGGTTTATGGTTTGTGGAAAATTAAATGCATCTATGAGATTACTGGGTGACAAAGTTCTGGCCTCATATTCTTCTGGGCAGTTCCTGTGTCAACAACCAGAAAAATGCAACATCTAAGTTCTATTGGAGGAATATAGCAAGACTTTTTCCCTTCAAATGGTTCTTTGTTTGGCACTCAGTCATAGGAAAAACAAACAAACAAACAACAACCACACACACAAAAATCAGTTTAAAAAAGGAAAATGGGGATGAAATCAGAAGTAAAATTTAAAGTAATGCAAAATACTGAAATCTGCCAGCATTTGATCTAGAGAGCCTACTGTATTACCATAATGAGCATATGTTCAAGTTCAGAGATAGCAGGCACTTTTGATAACCCTCCCTCAACTTAGTTCATCTCTGATTTACATATTTAAATGTTCTCTTTTTGAATGACTTAAATCAGGGTCACCTTCATCACTGGTATAGAAACACACACACAGCTCTCATTTATATAAATGTTTAACTACAAATATTGCACCTCAATTTTTACAGAGTAAATCTGTATCAAATTGCTCATTTTCTTATCCAGTAATTTCTGTAACGTATAATTATATTTTCTTTTCCTGTGTACATGTCAAAACTCTTCCTGCATAAATGATACTTGAATTTAATTCCTCCACATCCTGAGCTCACTAATTGTTAGATCTCTTTTCTCCCTCCTCCATAATCTTCTCTTTTAAACTCCCCAGCAAAGTCCATCCTGGACAGGAACAATCAAGTTCCTACTTTAAAGTTTTTTTTAGAACTCATGTATTTCCACAAATAACTCAGAAACACCATAATTCTTCTAGCACAAGTCATTGCTTTTAAATACTTGTGACTAACTCACATATTAGCCGTGACTGAAGACCATTTAGTCTTGACAGACCAACGGGGAGATCTAATAGCATCAACCACATAATTCTACTAAAAATGTTAGTAAATGCCTGAAGTATCACAAAATTATCTTAAAGCGTTGGGGAAGCATCTTTAAAAGGCAGGTGTCTTTTTTTTTCCTCTTGTACAGTACTCATGGGAACTAACATAAGAACCACACAGGAATATTCACAATTATACCTATAAAGAACAGATTTTAAAAGTCATGCCTTCCTATGCAGCTAATTGTAGTTAACTATGATGAATAACCAAGGCCCAAGCACGTTTTGCTAAATGTAACATTTAAGCCATGACCATTTCTGTCTGGTATTTGGCTGGAACACAAAACAATGCTTCCAAGCTGGCCGTTGCTGTAGACACATTTCCACCTAGAACTAGCCCTTCTGGCTCCCTCACATCTCCAGCTGCACGATGGACCTGGAATGGAAGGGGGCCTGACACTGTTCTGTACTTATCTAAATCCCTAATGTAAAAAGTGTCTTCTCGTTTTAGATTTTTTTTTTTTTTTCCTTTCCTAAACTTAGCCCTGGTTAGGCTCTTAAAGTCAAAGTCCACATCATTTCAAGGATAATCCTCTAATTAGGATGGATAGATCCTGAGGCATTTGTGTGAGGGTCCAGTTTGGAGCTATACTTCTATTCCACATATAATTGTCCTCTGCAGGCCACAGAAACTCACCAAAGGTTTCTTTAGCACTACTGTAGCTTTTTACAGCGGGTTATGTACTTGCCATTTATATATGAATCTGTAAAGATGCTTCAGGGCAATGCTGGAGAAGCAAACTGCATTAGCTGCTCTGCCATCGGATACACAGCTTCCATGGCTTCAAACTATGTTTTCTCTTCACTGGGAAGTTTTTAAAATCCTACATCCAATTTTACACATTGGCTACACTATTAAAAGCACACAAAATATTGTGTGTGGTGTTAGAAAGTATACATTCATGCTCTTGCTTAACTAAGTCCCTGAGGTCATTTGTCAGTGTAATGAAGCACCCACCGTGAGTGCAGCCAACCATACCGTTCAGTGGGCCGAACGCTGTGCATACCTGAGTTGCTAAAAAGGCTCGGGGCACTGGATGAGCTCATTATGACTATGGATTAGATGAGTATTTCGAGTCTGAGCTTGCTGTTTTCATATCCAGTCCTCTGTACTAGATCAGGTTGCTGCAGGCACTTCCGTACTGCCAAGAGTGAAGAGGGATCAATTTGATTCTCTCCCACTGTGAATATTCTAAAATACATCACAGTACCTGAGTACACAGAGTAACTGGGTTTTCAGAAAGAATAAAATGATCCCTCAATTCCTTACCATTCAGTACAACTCCTGGCCCTCACCGGTGGAGCTGTTGCCATCAAAGTTTTGTCTCGCATTAAAAACAACACCGAAAGGTGAGTGTGTGTTCATTATGGTAATTCTCTTCCCTCCTCTCAGCCTGATCACCTCAGTCACTCCAATCTCAGGACCTTCTTCTCTTTCACTGGTCCTTGACACGACGCTATCACTTCCCTCGCCCAAAAATGCAGAACTCATGCCACTGTCCCCCTGAAATGAGAGAGGAGCCCTCCAGAGGAGGGCAGCACCATGGACCACTCTCAGTGATGCTTCACCAAGGAAAACCTGCTGCTCTAGCTGAAAGGAGAGGCAGAAGCAAAGACAAAGGCACAGAGGAATATTATGAGAATAAATATTATCCAAAAAAAAAAAAAAGAGAAAACACACATTCTGATATAATATTTAGTTGATTGCTAGCAAACAGAATGAATCGTTTACCAGTTCAGTGGTTTTAATGTTAAAGAAAATATTTTGCTTTTATGAATGACATGTCGCTCAGCAGATCAAAAAAGCCCACTTGGCTGGCAAGGTGTGGATAAAGGTCAGGCATAATTCTTCTACTTATATATACACATATACACACATATTCACATTTGTGAGGAAGAAAATGCTGCTACCCAGAGCTGTATGACGAGCTTATTTTCTTATAAATACTCATTATTCACAGTAAATAAAGCATCATGAGATTTATAGAAAAATGTTCCCAGCTCTGTAAAAAGAGCTTTAAAAATAATTTAAAAATCACATGATTTCACATTACAAAATCTTCCTTCACATTAGATTCCTTAGACCCCTCTATCCCTGCCTCCAAGAAAAGATGGAAAATCAGAAGTATTTAAGTGTCTTTAGGACTAGTAAGCATTTTCAGTTTATGACAAAGCTATCATCATACTATTGCAGGCCATCCTAAGGTCTGAAACCACAAAACCAACCTGCAGAGGACTCTCTGGAATTTAGTTTTTCCATCAGTTTGGAAACCAAGCGTTCTTCTCATCAAATTTGGAAATTCTTTATTCCCACAACAGTAAAAATGGAAAAAGTCACACAAGTATATCTGGAACTGCAGGATACATGTGGAAAGAGTGTAATAGTGAGTTAGTTTGTTCCTAAAATCAAATTATTTAAAATTAAAATTTGGAATATTGAAATTATATCTTCAGTTTAGACTTGCTAAAAACTCTCCCAAAAGTAATTGTGCATGCCATAATATAACATGAGTGAAAGGAGCTGAAAGGATGAAGAAAGAAAGAATGATAAAAAGGATCCCTAGTAAAACCTTACTGACATGGAATCACTAAAAAACAACTACAACAACAAAAAAACCGTAACAGATATACTTGAGACCAGCATGACGACTTTCTCAGACTGCTATTAAACTAGTATATGGCACAGGAATAGAGCATATAAAGTTACAGATTATTATTATTTTTTAATATCAAATACAGTAAAAATGTGATATTCCCAAGTTTCCTATGTTGATATAAAAGATAAACATTTTTTTTTAAAACAAAGACCTATATTTGAGCTCCTCTTCTTTAGGAAGACTTTGTCTCACAACAAAGACAAGTGCCTTTTTCCTTTTATTTGTTTTATTTGTTTCTGTATTCACTTATTTGCAAAAGCCTACTGATGTTTCATTCATCTGCATCAAATTAAATCCTGGTGGGAGGTTGGGTTTATTTGTGTTTGTTTTTGTTTTATTTTCCCTCCCAGGAAAGCCGACCTGGTTATTGAACTTGTCTCTACAGTAAGAACCTAAAATACTTCCTTGGTGCTGTTATTTTCCCAAGACATTCACAAATTGCCATTCTGCTTTCCTCAATTATCAAAATCTACTTATTTGAAAGCCTTAAATGGAAAAGTGAAGTTAAAGAAAAATCTAGCTATCATTTCCATGTTATGAAGATAAATTTTATTGTTTAATTTGACAAATAAGCAAAACTTTATTGAATTGCTAGTGATTACATTGTCAAATAAATATATATGGAGCTAAACTAGTAGTTTTGCTACGTTCATTTATCTACCAGTCTTCATTTATCAAAAAGGGTGTAACACACTCTTTATTTATCATCTAAGTATCAGACATTTTGGTATTTGCCTGATGCCATCCTACATTCAATATGCTTTTTTTTTTTTTTTTTTTTTAAACAGAAAGATGAAATGGGTTTTTCTCCCTGGTTGCTTTCAGATATGTAAAATATCCAAATGCAAAGGCTATTACAATGAAACTCATAATTAAACCCTACCCAGAAGAAAATGTGGAAGACAGGAGTGCACCACACCAGAGTTATATTAGCCACAACTGGAGTAAAAGATTAAGACTCGTCTCACTAAATTCAATAGCAGATTTGCCATAGCAAGCTGATGAACAAGAAGCTACTGTCTTGACACTCTAGTTCCTCTACAAACACTAATGGATTAACTTCAAAGTTTTTTTCTTTTTTCTTTTTTTTTTTTTGTTTTGTTTTTAAGCCTTATATATATGTTTATGTAAAACAGACACCATTTCCTCCACTAGGTGGGAAATACTGCAAATGTTAGTTGTTGAAAAAAAATAGTGAAAGCTCTTGCAGTTGCCCCAGCAACAAAAACACTTTCCAGCAGGCATTTGCTGTAGCTTTCACATCTCATTGTTGCTTTATTTCCATGTTTTGAGGTTTCAGCAAAGTGATCCAAATATATGTACTTCCTTACTTAAAAACAAAAAAAAAAAAGAAAAAAGAAAAAAGAGAAAAAAAGAGACTACATTGAATATTTTGCATTTATAGCAAATTAAGATTCATGATATTCCTCACTTCATTTTGTTCATTATCTGGTTTCTGAAATGTAGGCATGCTGCTTCCTCAGTAATATTTACAGCACATGGTAAAGCTGATTTCTCTGTGATCAAAATCCTTCGTTTTTGACTTGCTTGTTTGTTTTTAAGCAGAGTATTGTTTTTATAGTTAGATTGCATAGTAGAAGTGTGTTTAATGTTAGCAGCTTCTTGGTTGTGTTCTTTAGATCACTGACATTTTGAAAATGAATTTAAAGCAGCATAATATTTTCAAGGACTGCTTTCAGTAAAAGCAGATGGTCCCAGTTTCACACCCAAATATTATTTATATAGCTCTGTTCTGTTTTGTTGTTGTTGTTGTTTGTTTCTTTGCCCTTTTTTTTTTTTTTTTTCTCTAGAAATACTTTGTAAGGATTAGTTAGAGATAGATTAGAAAATTAAACACCTTGACAGTAAACTACCATTTGGTAAAAATGATTATTGTTATTAGTGTCTAGTGAGTCTCTTGATGAAGAAGAAATGAAAGCTGTGGAGTTTGGGTGTATGCTAACTGTAAGGTTGTTCAATTACAGATGTACATACCAGACAAAGGCCATAGATAATCAGCTGGCCTGTAGAGCATGCCCTTCTTTTAAAATCCCCAGGCAATGAGGGTGTTTTGGATGGCAGAGAGAACTTTCACCCTGAGAACAGTTTCTGATCATGAACCCTAACCAAAAGCAAACTCTTGAGCTCTTCACTTAGAATTTGCATGACAAAACTAAATTTGAATATGTTTGTTTAAGTTTGTGTCTTTTGTTCACATGATCAAGAAAAATAACAGACTGGTTAAAAGTGATCATTTCTTGAAACACAGCATGAGAATTTTTGTCATCTGTAAAACGGGCAAGATCAATAGTTAATTACCTCGTGAGGCAGTTGGCAGAACTGCCTAACAATGTTGTGTAAAGGGCTACCGATGAGTTAGAGAGAGATCAAATTCTGTTCTTATTTAAGATGTGTCAGCACCTCAATATGGAAGTGTGACTTGTGCAGCCAAGCATGCCAGACACCTCCCCTGGGCAACGAAAGCAGTGGTTAGGAAGTGACACTTCAGTATGGCCTTGCACAACCTCAGGAAAGGTGCGAAGCATGAAGCATGCACACATTAATGATACTCCAGTCTCCACTGTGGCACCAGTACCACCATCACGCAGCCTGTCCTGGCTGCTGCTGACAGAGGGCAT
Source organism: Nettapus auritus (assembly GCA_011076525.1). NCBI lineage: Eukaryota > Metazoa > Chordata > Aves > Anseriformes > Anatidae > Nettapus > Nettapus auritus. Next base: position 19,515,025 of record CM021773.1, read on the forward strand.
CACTCAGGTAAGGCCCTCTCTTCATTCCGCTGCTAGAATTCACCTTTAAGTGACTTTTTGGAATTACTCCAGGTGTATCACCGTGTAATGCACAGTAGCATTGGAAACAAAGCATTTATTGAACTACATAGTTTATGTGCTATATTATGTCCACAAACTAAATGAATCATTGCTTATCTGCTAAAAAAAACAAACAAACATAAATGTTTAGTATGTCTTGGATGGATGCTATATATACAGCAGAGCAAGACATTTGAAAAAATGAAGTTTGGGCCTCTAAAATAGCAAAATATTTATGTATATTATATTTATATACATTTTGAACTTCTTCTCTCTTCCGTCTTTGAAATTATGTGCTATATTTGCAATTGAATCATTATGCTAAATTCTCCTTGGCACAAGAACTCATTTCTTCTTACAAGTCAGTTGGCTGCTTTATAGTGCATCACTGTATTTAGAAAACCACAGCTGCTGAGAACTGGCACTTCATGGAAAAATACAGAGCACATCAGGTATTTTAAGTTCAGAAGTGGGCAGCAGGGAAGGGCAGTGGAGGACCCTTGTCAAAGAAAAATTGAAATTATTGTGTGCCAGGTAACTGTGGATACCTCTACGTTATCTACAGTGTATTTTACCCTCCTCACATCCACCCCCTAAAAATTCTGAAATACAGTGCTTTCTGGAAAAAAAATAAAAGAGGTCTCACCTTGGAGTGCAGTGATTATATACTTTTTTGCTCTGTTCAAATAAACTCACCATGAAAGCTTCAGGGAACTTGCAATGTGTATGGCACCCTTACGAGAACATTTCACATGTGCTTGCAGGTACCAGTTGACATTCTCAGCTTGGTTCACAATGGATACTGTAGCAACTGGCACCTAAAAGGAGATGCAATGGAGTTCCTAGTGCATCAAAAACCTGAAAAAAGAAACAAAGAAAAACTGAGCCAAAGTCCAGTCAGAAGCTTAAAAACTAAAACAAAGAAGGCAGGCAACTGCCGGTAATCCAGTAGAATCAACATTCTCTATTGCTATGTCTTAGTGGCAGTTAGCTCGACTTGGAACAGAGGTTAAAAAATAGAAAGTGTGGTGAAAAAAAGAAAAGACCATCTATAGTGCTGTCTACTACTTCGAGATTTGTTCTTACTTCGAGACTTGTTCTTACAGCTGGTAATGACACTACCATAGCTGAACAGATAACAAAAGTCATGATTCTTGTGATGCAGTCTAGAAAGACTGGGCTGGCTGCATGTATACAAAAGCTACCACAGACCAACGACACAATTTATTTATCATATCTGGAGAAGATGTCTTCATTGGCACTATACCTGATGGTCACTGGAAATCCGCACAAGGGCACGCTGTCATTGCAGCTCCTGGAATCCAGCCTCCTTCACCAACTCACTTAAGGTTTAGAGCCAACAGGATTTACGATCATGCCTCACTGAATTTTGAGCTGAGCTTTTTAAAGAGGTCCCTCTGACATTGCTAAGCAGTAAAGCAGAACATCACTGGTAGTAAGGGTAAGTTGATCTTATTTAACCTTAGACATTTACAAAATACAGCTGCCTCCATCAAAGCTAGTTTTCTGGATTCCCTTTGTAGCCAACAGAAATCAAGGTAATACATTCAGGGGACTCCTGGGTACCATCCATCTGGCCAAATTCAGGCACCTACTTTAGGATGACATGAAGTATACTTTAAACAGCACTGACTAGATTTTTTATTTGGTATAAAGAGAGCACACAGCAACTAGACCACTTGTATGTGCCTATGCTACCTTGCTCACACAGTCACCTGAAATCCCACACTGAAGGACCAAAACATTACAAATACAGATTAGAATACATCATAGACAGATAACAGGTATAACAAACAAACCAACCAACCTACCTATTTTTACATAATAGTATGCTTTAAGTCGTAAGCCGACCACGTTAGAGGCAAGTAACAGCCACCAGAGGAACAATATTCTCCTCTGAAAGAGCTTGTACCAGCTTTTTACAGACAGCAGGGCAAGGACACTGGACTGGCTGTTTAGGTATAGTCATATTTTGCCCTGTTGACTGCACAAAGCAATTTAATACAGAAAGCCATTTCTTCAATGGAAATGACCCTGAATTAGAAATGTTCATGTGGACCATTCATATTTGCAACAATCATAATTGATCCTTATGCAATGAATACTAAATAAGAGTTATTAATAATAATGAATAATAAAAATGAATTATAATGGTTTGTTTATTAGGCTATCAATAATTAACAGGGATTTGCCATTTATTGTAAGTACTGTTGCTGTTTCTGTTGCAGATTTGGATGGCATAATTTATATGGTAATTTTATATGAAACAGCACCTATTACAGCATGGCTATTACGATAGAGTAGAAGCAAATGATGACTTTATCAGTTTAGTTAACTTTTTCATTTTATTCATTGTTAGCACAGCCTGCAATGTAAACATGATGGAGTGAAAGGAATGAAGAAGTTTTGTGCAAGTCCAACAATTCTGGATAGGAAAGTAACTTTCCCAGCTACTTGCACAGCAGAAATAAATACAATGGGACAGAACAAAAGGCAGGCAAGTCAGCAATAAGATGGAGCAGAAAGAAGGCTATCATTGTTTGGTAACATCTGTTGAAAGTGCCACTGAAAGGAAGGAGAGGCACAGCAATATCATCAGGGAGAAATAATGTCAGGCATGGCAATAGCAGGATAGCATGGGGACAGAGGAGGGCAGAATCCTTCCATGTGTTTCAAACATTTAGGCAATGCCAGGGCTGGACTTAGAGTTGGTAACAGCCTCATGCCTTCTATAGCACAGGACCCAGACAGCACTGTCGGTGTGCCTAGGGTGTGTATCTTGTAAGTCTGTTGATTCAGAGCCTGTCTGAGTTTATAACATCAACAGAAATCATTGGACTATGGGAAATGCTAATCAGAAGGATGGCTTTCAGAAGGAAAGCACGATGGCATTCACAGCAGGAAAATTCAGCATAACCCCCTTCTATTAAAGTGTAAGTCTGTATTTTTCTAGAGAAATCATCTTCAATACACGAAAACATTAACTTAAAAAAAAAGAAAAAAAAAAAGAAAAAAAGAAAAAGCTTTGCTTGTAACAGTGAAGATCTTACATTTCAACTCAAGAAGAACAAAATAGTATTGAATGAAAATTCAATACAGCAGTCACACTTACTGGCATTAAAAAAAAAAAAAAAAAAGAAAAAAAGAAAAAAGAAAAAAAGAAAAAAGCTTGAAATATGATTTAAAATAAATAACTTGGACATATTTAAACATTCCACAAGATGGGAAGTTTGCCACGTATGTCAGGCATCTCTCTGAATGCTGATGTTAAAGATTGCAAATAATTTAAAACATTTTAAATATAAATTAATAAATTTCATTTAAAACATTTTTAATATAAATTCTAAATAAAATTTAAGATATAAAATTGAAGATATAAGATAGAGCTGAGCAGGCAGAATATATATATATGATCTAGTTGGATTGGAGGCTGGATTTTTAATCATTGTATTACATCAAGAGAATTGCAACTAATCTGCCCACAACATTTGTCTGAGCCTTGATAATTTTAGAAAACAAAGCCCATCTTTAAAGTATTTAAAATAATTCTACAGTCTTGTCAGAACCTCCAACTTTGATATTAATTAGCAGTGTTTTCAGAACTGCCTTAGATGAACCTGCATGGCACACAGATGGCAAGTCATTTGCATGAGAAAAATGAGAACTGGTCCATCTATGGATCCCTAGAGGGTGCCATGACCCATTAGCAGAGGAAAGACGACCTTTACTGAATAATAATTGAGAACTATTACTAAGATAATTACAAAACCAATTGACTGCCAGAAGGCCTAGACCTTGGATCCTCAATTTATATAGCAACTGCTCTTGATCTGCACAGAAAAGAAATGCGCTTAGGGTTCACAAACACCATAACCTCAACATCTGCCTGCCATCTAAAGATAATGATCTGGTATTAATTAATTTGAACAGTGCAGTCATTGCAGAGGTAGACTGCATCACAAATCAGATAGTTAACATAAATGGAAGTTATCATGTTTCTGTTCAGCCTGTATTAACAAGTAAAATAGTGTAAGGTAAATTAAACTATTGCAGGTCACAACATGGAAATGAATTAACTTAATTCTCTTTAACAAGGAACATAATTGCAGCTCTGCGCTAGCTGTTGTACTGGTAAAGATGATAAAAGCTGTTCTTAAAATTGTTTTGCAGAATGCTTCAATCACAACATTTTCTAATGCATATATCTTCAACAACTGTCAGATTCCTTTCTCTAGACAAGGTAGGAGAGGGGACTTGTTGGCTTTTGAACTACAACTTTGCTGGGAGCAATGCTAATAATAATAGTGTTTTTTTTTTTTTTTTTTTTTTTTTTTTTTTTTTTTTTTTTTGTGAGATTGAGATACCAATAGTCCTAATCCTAGATAGCATTAGAATCACTGAAAAACTCCCCTGAACTTTTCCTTTGTATCCTATAGGGATGACATGTACAGGAAGAAACACAGCTGGCATGCCATATGTGTTACTGATGGATTTCTAGAATTATCCCTCCTTACATGTGAAGGAGATTTTAAAGAATATTTCAAAAGCAGAATGATCTAATCACTTAGTGCTAAGTTTCACACCTGAGATCTGATATTTAGGAATGCAGAACATCAGAAATCCCCAACACTCTAAAAAAACAGAGTTAGCTTTCCTCCTGAGGAAGGAAATAGCTGAAATTACTGTGAGAGAAGACTTTGGATAAAATGTTCTCACCAAAAAATCCACTTCTTGATTTTTATCTCCACTACTGAGCCCCATAGTTCAGATTCTTTGAGGACTTCACTAAAGGGAGTATTACAGGTGGTCATTCTTCAACAGAGACACTTTAAGTCGCAGCATGAAATTTATACAAAATTCAATTCACATTTGAGACCTGTAGTAAAAGGAGCTGCCAACACTGACAGAATGCTCATTCTGCATGATAGAAATGCTAATAGCAATGATTTCTTACCCTAAAAGTGCCTATATAATAGGATAGGGTTGAAAGAAGAGAGAATGCATTCAATTCAAAACAAGATGTGCAAGCTAAGATTTAAATTTATGAAGAGTTTTTTTTTTTTTTTTTTTTTTTTTAAAAAAAAAAAAAAAGAATGCACTCTCAGGTGCACTACCTACCTCCACATTCAGATTCTCCTTGGGAAAAGCCGTCTGGGACCTGAGGACACTGTGATTCTTTTACCGAACCCTCAGGCATCCCACCAGCCAGGAGGACAAACATGCCAAATAGTTGGGCCTGAAGGGTTAGATCACTCAGGACTGACGTGTTGATTTGTTACAGTTCTGCTTTCCATAGTGAAGATTGGAGGGGAAATAAAAGCACTGCAGGCCTTTCCCTCCTCTTCATGATGTACCTGTGTGTAACAAAACCAGAAGCAGTGAGAACACAGAGGTAAGGCCAGTAGCAAACTCCCTGACATCTAGGGGCTGGGAAAAGCCAATTGTCAGCAATCTGCCAATGTTCCAACTGGGAGTAACCAAAGCACTACATGCTCAATCCCTGTCATAACAGCTTAGTTGGGAAAGTTTTATGCCAGCATACTTGATTTGTTTATGAAGACAACAGTTTAGGAGGCAACATTTTCCTGAAATCCTTATTGTACAGTTTATTAAACATTTTATTGTAGTGAACAGTCAAAAACAGTCATTTTTTATTTTTTCTCTCGCACTAATATTAATACATTCTGAAAAAAATACTGAAAAATCTATCTTCTGGGAGAAAGGATTTCAACGTCAATCAGAAATAGCATTAAGATAAATGCAAAATGAGACAAAATGAATCAAGATGAAAAGTGCTTAGAAGAGTTCAACCACTTGCACTCTGGTAGTTAGAGCTGAGAAAGATGAATACAGCTCAGCATAACTAGGAAGAGTGGGGATTAGGGCAGACAGAATAGGTGTACACGTTTATGTATTAAATCATTGATGCAACAGTAGCTGACACTCCTCTCAGGGAATAATCCTTGTTTTTTTGTTTTGTTTTGTTTTGTTTTCTTTGTTTGTTTTGCTTTGTTTTGTTTTGTTCTGTTTTGTTTTTTGATATGGCATTTTGGACTTGTTTAGTGCATGGCTTAACACCCTCCTACCAATAAGCCTGGAACAGCCTCACTGTTGTGCATCAGATACAATCTCAGTGCAATTTCTGAGTCTCTCAGACAGAACACAGAAACTCTAGATCAAAATCTGCACAAAAACCTTGGGATCAAGGAAGCTCCTCACTCCTGGAGAGGAGCTATTGCATCTATCTTCTGCCCAGGGTTTTGTGGAGAATCTGTCCGTGCCGATTTACACTAAAGACAGCATTGCCCATTGTCTGTGGATTACCTTTGTACTGTAAATGCATCCTAGGAAGGCTTCCTTTTTAAAGTTTTCTGGCAATCACCCTATTTCCATCAATAACCCCTGTGATGTAACATTTTCAAGTGGTCTTTCTGCAAGAGATTAGTCTGTAGAATATTCTGCGAGAGATTAGGCTGTAGAATAGCATTTATGAAGCTTTTGGCTGTTGTAATTGTAGCAGAGATCAACAAAATTGGATGTTGTTCTGTCATCTTTGACAGGGCTCCTGGTGCTAATCAGAAATTGGAAATTGTACATTCAGAGACATACAGCATGCAACCATTCAGCAAGCGGTAAAGAACTTTGTTGTGAATTCCTAAAGGATGCAAGCTGCAATGACAAAAATACTTTGAGCCCTGAATAAAAAAAGCTTAATTAGATATCAGAAACAAACAAATTCCAGTAATGTAATCTATATTTTCATGAATTTAAGGCCAGGAGAAGAGATTATTTCATTTACACTGAGTTTTTTTTTTTTTTTTTTTTTTTCCACAGACACCACATTCCATCCAATTACCTCTGCTATTGAGCCCCCATAACTCATGTTCAGCCCAAAAATAACTTTCAGAAAGTAGATAGACTGTATCTGAAAGCCTCCAGAGATGATGTCTACCATTTTCTACTGCAATGTAGCCTACTCCGAAGTTTAATTACCGTCTCTGTGAAACAGAGAGGAAAAAAAATAACAACAGCATGTGCTTTATTTCTAATTTGAAATTGCCTTGCTTTAGCTCCCAGCTACTGGTTCTTGCTACACATTTCTTTGGTAGATTAAAGAACCCTTTAGTATTTTATATTTTCTCCACAGAAAGGTGTTTATACAGGCTTAACTTTCTTTTTGATAAGCTCAACAGAAATCTCTCACTGGAATGCATTTTCTCTGCCCTCCAAAACCCCCTTGTACCTCTATTTTGTACATGCCCTGTTTTTTCTGAAGCATGGACTGCAGAAATACTCCCAATATCCGACTACTCACCTGTAACATTTAGAAACTTTAAAATCACACCACTATTTTAAAACTTGTCTCTATCCAGCATCTTAGTGGAGTCTTTCCCATAAAGAAATCTAAGCAAATTTTGCCATTGAAATCATAGGGAAAAAGACTTGAGGCATTGAATGCATGCAAATGAAAGCAAAAGAATAGGTCAGATTTAGAGCACAATAGGCTAGAAGGCATATAAAAATAGCAGAGCGAGATGTATAAGCAACCCACATCCTACTTTTTTTCATAGCACTGGAATAAAGCATTCACTCTTACATAAAAAGCATGACTTGCAATAAATCATATTTTGGAAAATTCTAGAAGAGGAGGAAAAAGACAACTCAATTTAACTTAATATAGTAATTATAAAATTCTGGTCTTCATGTTTGCTTAGCATTTGTTTACAGTAATGATAGCATCTTTCTAATATCCCAAGCATCAAATGGGTGACCACATAAATGTACTGTTCCCCAACAGCCTAACATAGACTTCATAGGTGACCAACAATACTATCAATTAATCTTTTACCAGTACTGACTAGAACATGAGCAGTTCAGCTTTTCCACCTACTACTCACCATAAATAGTTAAAAATGTTGGGAGGAAAGATAGGGAAATCATAGAAGTGGAACAGATTCAGAAGCTTATGAAATCACAGTTTAGTTTTAATGGAATACAGCCAATTAAATGAACATCATATAAACACACACACAAAAAAACAATGCAGGTTACAAATCTTGTTAGCTATGAGTATGCTTACATGTTTGTTAAAATGACCTTGGTTGTATGACACAGGCTGGGCACCAGATGGACAACAGCCTGAGGGATTTTTTTTTATTTTTTTTTCTCCCCTGATGAAGTACCAATATTCAAGTTCATTTTTATACTTATATTCTCTCATTCTGCTTCTTACCAATTTATACTCACATAATTTTTACTTTTACTCTGGATGGCCACCTTTTTCCTCGATCATCCTTATTAGTTTGTTATATTGATCTCTGTCTGTGCAGTAATCTGTGTTTCTGTGGATTTATTTTTCTTACAAAAATAAGCTTCAGGTCTGCAACTTTCATGTTTCAATTCTGCTAGAAATCTTAAATATCTGCTTTTTTTTTTTTTATGGATTATCAGTCACAGACTACAATTCTAATTTTGAGTCTATAAAAATAGCATGATGTCTGACATGCATACCTACAATTCATAAAATATTTTTTAAAGATCCGTAGTCTATTTTATAATGTATAATTGCACTTGAAGCTAAGCACACCTGCCAAAGACTTAAATGCTTATTTTTATTCCTACTGTGGCCAAAAATATAATGTTTTAGATGAAAGCAAACTGGACTAAATCTGCCATTTTCTCTGACTCAGTTTAAAATAAATAAATAAAATATTGCAGGCTGTATTAAGAACAATCAAAATTTAAACTATTTCCTTACAACCAGTCTGCTGCTATGAGATGCTTACTTTAGCAAAAAAATCATTTGCTGCACAACCAAATGCACAGGGTCTACATGACTGTAGCCCAAGCATCTTTTATAAGCTAGTAACAGGTGGAAGTAGCTGAAGGTGAAGAAATGAAACTTCTAGCAGTAGCAGAGATACAGTATGAAGTACATACTTTCATTTAAGATAATAAGATCATGTTCAGGAAAAAAAAAAAAGCATACTGAAAAAAGATGGTTAAAATGCTAGAAAAGCTCTGGCAATGTAAAGTAACGTGCAAATTTAATTCGTTCATTTGTTCAGGTGTACAATAAAAGAAAGGATCATCACCATGCCAACCCTAGGGCAACTGCCTCATTCTTCTCAGACTGCTTTGGAAACCTGTTTCCATGAAGAAACAGCAACTCACTTTGTCATTGGAATTATTATGCCTTTACTGTATAGAAAAAGTGATTTTAGTGATTGTTCATATGACAGTCTGAGCTTTTCAAAATCAATCTTTTCTTATGAAATCAAATAACAGTTTTCCCCAGCGGGCATATTTAATTTTACCAAATCCCACATCAGTTGAAGCTTATTCCTGTCCACATACAAAGCCTAACAAAGACAGATTTCTTATTTTGTGTTCAGATTTGTGTATTGAGACCATGTCTCTCCTTTGACAAAAGAAGTGAAGGCTGATGTAGGATGTCAGAAAATGCTTTTTTTTTTTTTTTTTTTTCCCCCGTTTTCTTCATTAAATTGACTTCCCAAAATGTCCAAGTACTATAAAAGCTTGATTGTAGAGATCCAGTCAATAAAATCTAAACTAAACGGTTAATTTGTACAAAGTACTGAGAAAAAAGTATATATTTGTAAACCAACAAAACAAAGCATCTGCAAGCTCCTGTGCTTTTGTTGGCTCCATATCTGCAGAGAATATTCATGTGCTGAAATGGGCTTCTGTTCTTGCTCTTGCTCAGGGAAGGACTCTCCTGAACGCGCTCCTATTTCTGGGGAAGGAAATATGCCCTCAAGGAATCGCCTACCAGCAGCATACCATGGTTCATAGTGCAGTGGGTTCCCACGTCTTTTCTTTTTCTCCTGCCTTCTGTACCACTGAACAGCCCTGAGCCCTGTCTGGTTGTGCAAGTACCTGGTTTTTCCCTAGCGGAACACTAGTTCAGATATGGAGTGTTGTATGGCAAAAAGGGGCATCTTTGGGTGCAATACCTCCAACAATTATAAAAAACAATAAGTAGATGCTTTCATTTCAGATTGTATGTATTGGACCACCCTGTGCTGTTGGTTTCTATTGGGTTTCTGTAGGAAAGTAGTTGGAAGGCAGTGAATATTGACTGATTTTTTTTGTTTGTTTGTTTTTTTAGTAACATATTTCACAGTTTCTGAGCATGAAATCAAGCTATTACACAAAAGAAAAGATTTGATGATAAAAACCACTTAGAATAGCCTTCTATCTTATAAAAAACATTGTTGAAATTATTAAACTAAACCACCCAACTTTAGGCAGAACACGTAGGGAGCCTCTCAGGTTCTGTTTCTAGCATGCACAACAACAACAACAAAATAAACTAGAGACCTGCTCTGCTGCTTGGATGCAGCAGTCAGTCTCTAGCACCAACATGAGGCAGAAATCACCAGGCTTGACACCCTTATGATGGGATTTAATATGAAAAGAAAGCTCTCAGGTACTCGTGGTTGCTATGAAACCATTGACATTTACTGTTGGAAAGTAATTTGTCCTTAGTATACCACTGAATTAGAAAGTAAGTAAATGGTATGCCTGCAATACTGAGGACACTAATTACTTTCGAATGGAAGATAACACTACCTGAGCAGACTACTTCACACTAGCCGTGACTGGAAAGGCTTAACGGTGCATCTGCTGTACCCTAACAGCAATACCGGCTCTAAGGTGACCACTCGAGGGCAGGAACTCCAGGTGCAGTAAAGGTGCATCTGTGCTATTTTTCTGAAAATGATAAGTCTGGTCTGTAAATATTATTAAGTGCCAGCATGTGAATTATGCAGTAGTGAAACACAGACTTCAATTAACTTCCAGGCACCCAGCTAGATAAGATTGCTGGATTTTAGCAATATACTTTGGGTGCACTGAAGCTCCCTTCTTCACAGTAGGAAAGGAGCAGGTAGCAGATAAACAAAGACAAAACAATGGGCAGATCCTTCAATTCAGCCAGGAGCATTTCTGGGGCTGAGCTAAGGACACTTCACTCCAAGCTCGCCCTAAAATCAACACCATCAACACAGAAACAGCCTTCAATAAGCATCTTTGGAACCTACCATTGCTACAAACATTCCCATAATAGTATTATTTTACTTTCTTATTCCTTTATAATAAATCAATGATTTCCATTATAACCAGCAGTACAGGTCACAGGCCTGTGAGTAAGGATGATCCTTTCTCCAAATTAGTTATTGGATGCTTGGGTCTCAGATCAAAATCAAGTGATAGAGGTAATTAGGATAAACAATTAGACACTAAGATTTCCTCTGAGCAACACGGCAGCAGAATGTGTTTGGACATTAAGAACTGTGCAGTTGAAAAATATTATTGGGTCATAAATATAACAGGACAACACGAGTTTGAAAGCTTTCTTGTTTTTATATGAATAATAATATAGCACATTCTTCTGTATTTCTTTCCTTTGTGGATTGAAGTTGGTGTGTATACTTTCACATGAATAATGCAATACAGCAAAATTGATGGCACAGTTCTTTTGTTAAAGCAGTTATGAAATGAGAAAACAAAATCTACAAGGAAAAGTTATGAAAAAAACAACATTTCACTAACAATAAAAAGATGAAGTTGCCTGGCCGTTTACATTTGTCTCTCGTGTCATGAATATTAGATCAGATTCTTTTTATTAATCCATTGATAGTTCCATAAGGCAACTCATTTTTGATAAGCTCTGTCAGGACTGCTGTAAATACAAAAAAGATTTATGAATTAATTTTCATACGTAAATGACAAAATCCTCTGGTACTTTTGAAATATCTGCCTGCAGTTAAAATAGAGATATATGTGCACACGTATCAGTTTAAAATTCAGATCAGGCTGTTCTTTCAGAACACAGCTTAATGTCAACTGGCTTTTTCTGTATGAAAGAACAGTAAACTATGAAGATAATTGGTACTGAGGGCATAGTACAAGTGGAAGAAAATGGACAATCTGTGATCTGAGAAGTATGTTGGACTAAAGGTGTTGCCTGGGATTTTTTTTTCCAAAAGCATTTTTGTTTTCAAGTATCAGTGGGTCACGTATATGGTAGTGCACTGTAAAAACAGAGACATCTTCAACTCAATGCTATTATTACTTGAATTGTGTTTATAGCTACAAGTCCCAGTCATGAACCTATTAGGCTAAAAATAGTACAAAGCATAAGCTCTAAATAAGTCTACGTATGAAGCATACTTGGAAAATTCTCCACAACCCTGCATATCTGCGTGAAGCCAGAAGTATTACTGAGCTCCACATTTTCTGGCAGTAGTACATCACAAATCTGGTTCAACCCCTCCGTTTCCTTTGCCAGTGAGACAGGAACTGCAGTGGGCTTGCCAGGATGGCCACTGCCATACAGCCAGCACATGCTAAAAAGGCAATGAGCTACAATGAAATTTTTCTGCATTTCCCTTGTACCACAGTGGAGACCTGCACACCAGCGCATCCATGCTAACGCTACAGGAGTGCAGCATCTCCCTCTTGCTCTGCAGCTGTTAGACAATTTACAAAGGAAATTCAGTATCATTCTTTGTATTTTACAGATGGGAAAATCAAGGTACAAAAACATGTAGCTACTTTCTCCAGAAGGACAGATGCCTACTCTTTATAACAGATCATTAGCTAATATCACACAAGTTTGCATAGTCCCTTGACATGAACCTTTCTTTGTAGGTTCTACAAGAGAAAGGCAGAATTAACCACCTCATTGCTAGACAAATTCAGGGATGAGGTCTACTTCTGGATTATGCTTCTTCCAGGCAGTTTACCCATACAGCACATGGCTGTACGCTCTCTTTATGGTGTGATGTTTGATATAGTGTATAAAATCCCAGGAGCAGGGGCTATAAAGTGTGGTACCACAGTATTAATTTAGTGATTATAAGAATAAAGGATTAAAATAAATATAGAGTACCTTGTGAGAAGAAATAAGACAGACTGAGGTTCACAATCTACTGTGTTCTCATTCTTAATCATCTGGAACCAAAAGCACAAGAAGCAACTTTGCTACCTTTTCTGACCCATGGTCTGTCCCCACATTCTCTCGACAAAGACACACTTTGTGCTGTGTAGGCTTTTGTTCTGACAGTGTTTTGACTCCTTTTTAACATACATATAACTCTATACTTGGTATAGAGAAATCAGATTGAAGGATGTGATGGTAATGGGATTTGATTCTCAAAGGATCTTATTCCATAGTATCATTCTGAGCTTCACGAGGCTTATGCACTAGAAAATCCAGTAATACCTGAGAGTGATTTAAACTAACTTGGTCTGTGCTAACTTTAGGGTTACACTTAACTGATGTAATAGAAACTCTTTTAAATAATAACATAACATCCCACACACCATACTGAATTTCAGAAATATTCTTGTATGTGGAGGGAAAGCAATAGATACACTTAATAAAGAAGTTTCTTAAATAAGAAAGCCAACATAAAAACTAATAGTTGAGATAAACATTTTCCCATTCAAATAGAATTTAGTTATACTAATGAAATTCTAGTGCATATCTTTTCTATACGAACTTGGTATTTTATATCAACTTGACTGTGTCCTGGAGCCAGACTGGAAATCTATCAATAAATGCATTTGTCATGTGCTTTTAAAATACACACCTTAAGCTTATTTGGATTACATTAATACACAACTACAGATATACAGAAATGTGTCATGTGAAGGCAGAGACATATTGACCATCTATGCCTGAGAGCATTAAAAATAAATAAGGAAAGGAAAAGATAAGTACAGAGAAGGATTTCTGTATGTCAAAGTTCATGCAGCTTGGCAGGGAGCTGTTCTGTCTGATCTGTCCTCTGCTCTCCTACACAGAGAACCGTATATTATCCCTCCCTACTAACAACACAAACAAGTATATCATTATGACTTCTCATTATAGTCCCAGAGAGACTTTCTGTCAACTGTGATTTCACATTCTTTTGATGTGAAATATATTAACTTACTTTCTTTTAGTTGTAAAGCATGCTTTACTGGCATTATACTGACTTCTGTTTATTTATTTACCTTATTATTCATTTACCTATGTTACTATATTTCACGTTAGTTTGACTCACATGAACAATTTTACTGTAAAATTGTTCAAACCCATTGTACCAAAGCCTTCCTGTCAAAATGAACACTTCCATCTGGTTTTGAAAACTAGACAAGAAAATGTTCATTCAATTCAAAACGCTCCATAATGCAAAAGGTATAAAAACTGGCAAAGTATATGTTACTTTAATTACCAGGTCAAGACTGAGACTTGCAAAGACCATAACTTCTTAGCAGACATTAACACAGAAAACAACTAAGATATGGAGCAAATAATGAAATATACATTAATAGATCAGTTACTTGTGTTATCGGAAAAAATGTTACAGGTTTACAAGGAAAACAATAAAATAAGACATAACTAATTAAAAATCATTTAAATAAATCTTAGTTTCTTATTTTCATAATGTTGAAATATTTGGGTTAGCAGTTGATCAGAATTCTAACAACGAGAAATGAAGGGTGATTGTGAAAAAAGGGGGAGAAGGAAATGATATGACAGTGAATTTCAAGAAATTAGCCACATCTGTTGTTGATGTCAACAAAACTATTTGGGCTAGATTCTGGTTTAGTCAACCTCAGAAAGTGGCCCACCAACTTCAGCAGGACGTTGTGACAATGTATTTCACAGGTGATAAGACCCAACATGTGCAATATCCTTAGGGCACTATATTACCTGCAAGCAATGTCTAAGAGATGGAAGAGGCAAAATCAAATAGAGCTGGGCAAAGCAGGCATTTGCACTTAAGTAAAGAAAGTAGTTTCATTGTGTGCTTTACTACAAGAGAAGAACTGTGCAAAAAGCACATGGCTGCGTTACAAAATGCATAGGTCCTGAGCTCAATGCGTTACTTAGTTTGGTGCTGAAGGAGCTCTAAAGGGAGCACAGAGATGGAAGGGGCTGAGAGTGCCAGAACACTTCTGTTAACCTATTAACTCACAGCCCCCGAGGGCTTGTTCATCATGGTGCCTATCAAAGTGTCAGTCTTCTCTATTACCTCTTCCTTCAGAAGAGGTCTGTCTATCATTGTCACGCTCTTCTAGCAGGATTATCCATCATTTTGGGTGAAGCCAAATCATTCATTTTCATGGCTGTCTCTGTTAGCAAGTCAGGAAGAAAAAAAGTGTTTCATTCAACAAAAGAAAAATGATGGAATTGCCCTCTTAATCATTTTCTTTTATTACTTAATCCAAAAGGTTGGGAGGAGGCTCTGCAGTTTATTATAGCAGCAGTCACTGACACCATTACATTTCAGGCTGTAGCAATATGTCCTGCTTTTCAGCAGCTTATAAAACTAGCCATAAACATTAACTCCAGGCAAGAGTTTGTCATACTGTACCCATGGCTCTTGCTCAGAGTGATTGATTTCATTTGTTTTTAATTAAAATTGATTAACAGCACTAATTTACTATATTAGTACTGTGGTATGCCTTCCAGGTTACCTGTTCGGACTTGAGGCAGGCTGAGAACTAGAAATCATGGTGGGTACTTCCGAACTGCAGCCTGGCTCTCATGGAAGCTGCGTACTGCTGGAACAAACATGCACAGAGATACCATAAATTTTGCTAGAGGCTTTACAAATGATGCTTTTGGTGAAATGTTAAGCTCAGAACAGTTAACTCTAAAGTTATGTCTTGTGGGTGGCAAGACTGCACAGGACACACTCTGCTTACAAAAAAAAAAAAAAATTGCAAAACCAAAGAAAAATAGTCATACTTTTAACCCTCACCAGCTTCAGCCATACAATAAATTGAACAGAGCAATACTAGGTGAATCTTCTAGCAGCTTGGACAAAATTTATTTCAGCTGTCCACTGTCCTAACATAACTTTAGTAGATATGGAATAAATAAAAGTACTGGAAGAATCTCCATATAAAAAGTATATATTTCAGAGAGATCTATTAAATAAGTCAAAAAGCCCTACCTGCAACCATTTCCATGTTAATGTCCTGTAAATATCAGCCTCTGGATCCTGAGAATTTACAAAGGTAAGTAGTTTTGGTAAAGCTAAATTTATGGAGTTTGCCTTTTTTGTAGTTGTTGTTGTTGTTGTTGTTGTTGTTGTGTGTGTGTATTTGTGATTTATCCTCAGATTACTCCAGGTTGAAAAAATGCTCCTCAGCTGTTCTTTTTCTCTGAGTATCCTCATGTTGATTGCTCTAATCCCAGCAAATTGAGATCATGTTGCCATTACTCCTTCACTGACAAGCACTAGGTTTGCCTCTCCTCACCTCTACCTTGGCTGGCTATTTTCATGGAAATTTTAGCAACTTAACTTTCAGATGACCTCTCCCATGTTAGATTTGGTAAAAATGAAGTGTTCAGAATTTATTAGGCATAGGTAGGCAAGGAAGTTAAAACTGAGTCAAAATTGTCATGGATAAAATACTAAAGTGGGCTGACAATGTCGTGGCTGCAACTGCAGAGAAAAAGTTAACTCATTTTAGTAGGGCATAAAATATTAGGACAGTGTGGCTCAGGATAAACTCATACCAAAGGCAGTCTTGCGAATGATGGGTGGCAGCATACTCTAAATCTAGGGCAAATCCCTTCTTCTAACATGGCCTGATCCAAAGACTCTTGAGATACGTGGGAATCATTCTTTTGACTTCACTGGGATTTGGATTGGACTGCTGGGGATAGAAAGAGATACTGAATAAGTCTACATTTTATTTGAGGTAAACTCTCATCACGCTCCCAGCCAGCTGGGCACAAGTCAGCTCCAGAGCAGAGCCACAGTTAGCATGGCACTGAGCCCGAGCTAATAAGGCCAGCTGAAAGGCAGGGTATATTATCTCACTCAGCACTGTACTGCTGCAGCCATAAGGCTCCTGGCCAGCTTGGTACTTCAGCAGAATAAACATCACATCTGCCTGGCAAAGTGCTCCAACATCTGCCTGAAAGATCCCACATAAATACACCCATTGCTGAGCAGTAACGGTCGTGGCATATTCCTTATGAAATGAAGTGTGGCTGCATTACAAAAGCCCCTAAATATTTATACAGAACTAGAGCTCAAGAAATAATTGCTTGGCTAATTCTTCATAGTCTGGAAATGTCTTATTACTCTACGCTGTCAATTGCTCAAGTACTACTAAAGAAGACACTTCAGAAACTTTGAGTGTCTTCTCACGATCACACTTCCAAAAGCCATATTTGTCAGTGATGGCCATAAGTGGTTTCAGAATAATTGTGCTAACCTAATAAAAACATGCGTCAAATTCCACAGAATCCTTGAAAATCAACCAGCACACTTAAAATACAGAATTAGTATCTTTGGGACTGATACTTGCACATTCACCTTTACAGGTTCCCTTCCTCGCCCAGGAATGCATATAACTCAGTCTGACAGACATCCATTCTGTAGCCTTATTAAAGTATCCCTAACGATTCTTACTATGAAGGAGCTGATTATACAGGCTGTAATCTCTGAGCCCCACTCCCTTCACATTCCTTTCAGTGGACAGTAAAGAGGTTCTTTCTTCTACAGATATTCACTGGTACCTGAAGGGATCCATCCTATGCATTTGAACCCTGGGTCATCTGCATTCCAGCACTACATATTTCCCAGAAGAACCACCAGCAGTTTCTGTCTTGCTTCTGGAATAGGCTTTATTTTCTATTGCTCTATCAATTGCAAATTTTTGTCTTGGTAATTGGATATTTGAACATTACAATGCTAATCCAGACTAGTTCTTAATTTTTCTCTACAGTGTGTATGGTCTTCCGATACAAATTCATTTAAAGCATTCTGAGCAAGTGCACACCTTCCAAAGAATCCCTAAATTTTAAGGAGTCTACTGTGGAATTAGTTCTCCACAATCTGCCCTTTGCTAAAAATTATTATCATTTTTCATAGATTACTGAAACATTTGGAATGGTTTCAATCTGTCAAAATTCTGTATGCTTTCATTACTTTATTCCTTACACTTTCATTACTTTTACCCAGGCAGACCTCAGTAGTACCCACATAGTAAAAAGCTCACCAAATTCATTATCCAATTTTGACAGTAGAATATTGATCTCAGAGTTTGCACTGGTTTTGTCTACCATGCCCAAATGCAGTTTTTCACCAGGGACTGTAAATATTCAAGGAATTTAAGCCCTGAACAACAGCAACAAAAGTCTGATCTATTTCAAAAACTTAGTTTTTCCCTGCATAGCAGTATAGTAAATCTAGAGCAGCTGGAAACAGATAAAGTGGATTGAGGACAATGAGGCAAAGCAGCACAGAAGTTAGCTAAACACACCTGCATTCACTGAGCATATGCACCATGCCCTTGACAGCAGCAGAAAGTGAAGATTCACTTAAATTTTCAAAAATTGTTGTCAATCCTAAAAAAGTGTATTTCCTAGCTCCAGATTTGTGTTGACAATCTGAGAAATAGGATTCTACTTCAGGGTACTAGGATCTGATCTGCTATTAGGTAACTTATTAAAGAAGGTCAGAAGAGTAGTAATTTGTGCTCACTTGTATGACAAAAGGCAGAAACATCGTGGGATAGATGCTAGGTGAACTGGCAGAGCCCACACCCAAGTCAGTTGTGGTGTCAGTGTGGAGGATTTTCCCACGCTTTGGGTTCCAACATCTGCACTCTCAGGGACAGCCCAGGTTTATCCATAATTACCCTACATGTATGGCATGCATAACAAAATCATTTTTGCTCTTGAACTTTAGCCTCACAAGGAAATACAGCATTTCTTTTAGGAATACGACTTTCAATTTGTCTTGCCAGTGAAGTAGTAGATGTTGGACTGCAGCTGGGATAAATGTTAGGAAATTCATCTTGGACATTTTTGTAAGAGAGATCTCATGAGAGATTTGGTTCTCTTTAAAAGGAAAAAAAAAAAAAAAAAATCTTTAGAAAAGCCACTTTGAGCCAGGGGCATATATTAGCTCTCACATTTGGAAGGCACTAATTCTACCCTGCAGCGCTATGATTCTCCAGCACCTTGAGAAAATCAACTGCTCAACAGAAAGGAATTCCCACCTGCAGCC
>CM021773.1:19534260-19700832 GCA_011076525.1 Nettapus auritus
AAATTTTTTTTTTTTTTTTTTTTTTTTTTTTTTTTTTTAAACTACAGTTCATGAAAACAAGAGATATTCATTCTTTCTTTCCTCTTTTGAAACCACAAGTTAGTGTGAGAGCAGGGATGAATATGGCCAGAGGGGACTACATAATTTAAATCATAGTGAAAGGAAATCAAGGCTTCCCCTACGTAGAAGTCTTCCTCAGCGATGCCCCTTATTCTAAATGCATATTCAGTCAAGTTTGTGAGCAACAGACAGCTGAACAAGCAAACATTTTCTTTAATTTTAAGTACAAACTTAACGCTACATTGCCAGAAATTTTAAAACAATTAGAGGCACTGAACATCAGTTAAACTTTTTTTTTTTTTTTTTCCTTTTTTTGAATAGACCTAATGAAGAGAACGAAACCTTTATTTTACAAATATGCTTAAAACTGAGTTTCCTTCCTGGGTGTGAACCAAAAAATCAAGAGGGTTGATCCCCTCTCTCCCTACCATTTTACTCTGTACCTCAGAAAGGATTAAAAATGGAAATCAGAGGAAACATTATTCTGAGCCATAAGCCTCACTCTTTTATACTCTGTCCTAGGCAATGTGGGGCTTTGTATATGCCCCATTTTTAGGTCTGACAGAACACACCTTCTAGATCTGATATCCTCATGAATAGGTATCAGAGAGGGAGAAGGAAAATGTGTTCTCCAGCCTTCAATTTATCAGCCCAATAACCAGATAATACAGCAGCAGTGCAAGTAAATTTCTAATGTTTTTTGTTTGTTTGTTTGTTTGTTTGTTTTTCCCTAGTGTTCTTGCAAATATGAGTAACAATTGAGTTGGTTGCAAGGAATTTATAAAAGCACAACGAGAACAATTAGATCCCTGATCCGACACACAGGGTGCAGTATCAGTACACGCTGATCGCTGCACACCTGAGCAACCACGCTCCCATCTTTGAAAAATTACCCATCTCCATGCAGAAAGCACAGTTAACAGCCATGCTGACAACAGGGGTTGGAAAAGTATACTCAGTGACACCCCTAAGCAGACTGTGGAAAACCTCTATAAAAATTAAGGGAGGGGGAAGACCTCTGTGAGAACTGTGCTCCTACAGCTGCTCCAAAGCAAATCAAAGCTCTCATTGACTTTAAAGTAGATTTGCTCTTCTGTTTCAAGGTTCCTCTGTTCTCCTCTCAAATGCTCACAGTTCTTTGCAGAAGGCTTTGAAGCATTGTTCCAAGTGAAAATATAAGGCCCTATATTAAATTATTTTCTTCCAGAACCCCATCTTAGCATGGTCTTTTCCTCCTCATTGTCACATTCCATCTTCTTCTTAGTATCTGTTTTCATTTCTTTTACACTCCTTTAAATTATTTTATTTCGGTATTGTTTCTACATAGTAACCCTAGTTGTATTTTACTGTCATTCATTTTTACTGCATCATATAACACCCCATGAAATCATTTTATACAACACTTGGGTATCGGTACACATAATACTTAGATTACATTCATTTTCCCTCTCATCTTGTATTCTGCTTTCAACACTGCGATGCATGGTGATTGTCAATGGGAGGATTTCCAGTGACTTAACTGAAGTTGGATAATGCCCTTTACTGCTGAGCATGTGTTTTACTTTCGTATTTTATTTAACTCTACAGAATGTCATTAAAAATAACCAACCAACCAACCCCAGCCCTCTATTCTCTAAGCAAGGTGTAATTTCTCTTTTCAAAGAGAGATTTACTTTCTTTGTCGTTAATGTTGTACTGATGGCATGGGAGGATTAAAAAAATAGACTCCTTTCTTCCTGCTTTTTTTCTCTTTAATAGCAACAACTGTAAATTTATGTCATTTTTCAAGTAACACCCTAAAACACAAATTCTGGGAACCACTTAGTTACTTCATGTTGCAATAGTTTTTTTTCTTTCTTTTTTTTTTTTTTTTTTCCTTTCTTTCAAATTTTGGAAACCTCCAATTCAATAATCATTGACAAACAAGTCCTGCTCTTTTGATCACTCTATAATGCATAACTGTAGATGAATTTGTATCTTATGCACTGATGGGTGTGTGTGCATGCACTGATATATTTGTATGCAGATCCATTTATACATTTATATTCTACTCTCATACTGATTTCAACTTTTTACTTTATGCTATTACTTCTTTTCACTCATTCAACAAAATAAAAAAAAAGACGACAGTTTGCAGGAAAAGGAGGAGATGCAAGTAACTACAGTAATCACCTATGTTGGGACCAGCACTTTAACAAATAAAAAAGTAGAGTTTTTTTCAGACATCTCCACTGCTAAAAGTATGACTTAGAGCTCAGAACATTTTCTAGCTGTCAGACTTCAACCTGTTATTTTCTGCTGTGCAGATTTTTTCTGTCAGCCTCCCAGTGTGCTTTTCAGAGGGCTACTAGAGGAAGGTGTGCTGGGAGGTAAGACACAAGGAATTATTTTTTATATAATTCTAAAAAACAAAACAAAACAACAAACAAACAAAACAACAACAACAAGAACAACAACAAAAACCCCCTTACCTTAAGAAACAATTAATTGCCTCCTTCTCAAATACAGTTGAAAATTAAGTGGGTTTGTGCCAGCAATACTCTAAAATTGTGAGGTCACCATGAGACCTTGGAGTTGGACTTGATGATCCTTGTGGGTCCTTTTCAACTCAGATATTCTATGATTCTGTGAAAACCAGATTAATGGATGTGATTCATGAAGATTCACACAGATCCTGGTATTTAAACTTTTTTGGACATGACAAGACAGCTGTGAATATCTTCTGTGAATATTTTCTGCGTCTTTCACAACACTTTAGGAGGAGCAAGAGGCAGCTCCACTAGAAGAGCTAGGCTCTGGGTATGCTTATAGGCTTTTTGTTTCTCAAAACAGAAGACAAAAGAGATAATTTTCTGCCTTGTAATCATACAGGGTCAGTACCATTAGTAGTCTTCCACTTCAAGGACTGCCAGTGAAAACAGCTAGACCACGTTGAAATCAGGACGCTAGAGTGTGTCCTGTGCATCCACTGTGATTTAGACTACAAACTAAATACCAAAGACTAAAAAAGACCCTTATGCCTTGAACAGATAAAAAGCAGGTAACTTTATTTCAGATAACAACCCCATTCCTTCATTAACCTTTATTCTTTTTTATTAGGAGTCCTGGCACCGTGACTCTGAGCTAAGCCCAGCAGGCTGCCCAGGCAATGACATTTCAGAGACTGGCAAAGCAGCACAGTCCATGTCAGCTTAACGCTATCTTGAGGTTTTGTCACTCACAGTGGGAAGAAAGCTGGCCAGTTCCTTTTGTACTTCTGAGAGGAAGCCGAACAAAAAACAGGGGGGTGGGGACTTGATAACTTGATTACAAAGAGAAAACAGACTGAAAAATATTCCATTGACATTTCAATAATCTGGGAAGCAGAGACTGCATTTTATGCAAACTATTAGATTATATATTTTCTCTCTAATCAACAGAGATAATAAGGAGAGTATAAGAAAATTAATTTGAGTTCTTGGATACTACTTCATCCTCTTTATAAAGAACATTAGACAAAGACTGATAGGTAATTACAGCCACAGATAAGCATACGGCAGGAAAGGACCTCAAGAATTGTTTCAGTCTATCCCTTTGTCCCAAGATGAGATTAAGCACTGGGTGCAATTCCTTACTCGTCTGTCTCTTTAATGTCTGGTTCTCCCCAGGGAATTTACCACCAAGAATAATCAACTGCCTTTGAAGAGTATATGCCAAACTACCAAGGTCTTTATACTCAACAGGAGACAAATGCTCTAGCAGAAGACTTCAAAATTAAATATGTCATCATTGTTTTGGGGTTTTGACTGTTCCAATAGAAATAACTCTATAGTAGTTTCTATATTTCTAAATACAGCATTTGTGTTTCAGAAGCAAGAAGTGAGTCCCAAATAAGAACCACATACTACAAATGGGATAATCCCTGGTGCTTGTAGTTTACGGCCAGGACTAGAGAGACAAAGGCTGAGTGAAAAATAGGAGTACCATTCTTCAGAGGACTTGTCTCAGGTACACAAATCTAGCAACCTCACATGGACAAACAAGAAAACTGGCAAAATCAGGAATTCAATTCAGACATTATCAAGTTCCTGGACAGCTGCTTCCTTAATACCAGTTTATAGATGAATAGTAGAAAGATCCGTGTAGGGATGTTTTTTATAAAGATTGAATGAGACCTATGATGGCTCTGGACGTGTAAAGCCAAGGTATGGTGCCTGCTGTCTGCAACATGAAAAATGCTTATTATATTTAAAAATATTAAGAATATCAAGTTACTTTAGAACTCCATTATGTCCTATAATCTTACTACAGCAAAAAGAGGAAAAAAGAAAAAGAACAATTATTCAGTCAAGTCCAGCCATGCAATAGAAACATTTCTCTCCCTGAGGGCTCTATTTAAAGTTCACCAGGTTTTGCTTGGGGAAGACAAAGAGTATGTGATGATGAAGTCAAGGTGGAAGACTGTCAAAAGTAAGATTAAAATGAAAACGTTTAAAAGATAATATCTATTACATATATGCTTTTAGATCCAAAATTATCTTAACAGAGAAGATTTCATTGTTGAATTTAAAGTCATTGATATAATACATCACTGGAAGACTGAGAAGCAGCTATCTTATTTTCCAAACATATTTGCAATATGAATGGAGCTGCTGAATTGAAGTAAAATTATAGCATTTAGCAGAATTGTGTTGCATTGCATATTTTCATTATAAATGATAGTCCAGTAATATGGCCGCTTCCCCCCATGTTTCTATAACTGAATTGCTTAAGCAGACATGAGTTAAGCTCAGTTCTTTTGATTAGCAAAAGCCATTGCCTCCAGTGTTAACTAATTGCTTTCTTGTAATGCTGAGAAGGAAGCGTAACTTGGTGTGTAAGTGTTCGAGCTTAATTAAAGCTCCAAGTAAATTCTCAGAATGTTTTCAGACATGCTGTGGAAATAAGGTATTACCTGTATATAGAAGTTACAAATTCAATATATTAGGGGTGGCTTGGACCTCAAAGATTTCTGCAACACTGCTGACCCAGAACGCAGTGAATCCATGAAAAGATTTTCTGCTTGAGGCCAGACTTAAATAAATAAATAAAATCCACAAGCAATGAGGCAAAATATGGGCTAAAACTTCTGAAAGGGAATCTTAGTGAAGTGTTAAATTTATGTCTGTTACATAGGTGCTATTTTCCAAAGATTTTCAGCAACTGCTGAATGATAGCTGTGACAAGCCTATTAATAAGATAAACAGATATGTCCTTAACTGTTTTGGCAGTGATCACAATTAACTGTCTTGAGAAAAGGAAAGAATTGTTGCTTTGATAACACTGTTTATTAAACCTTGGTTGATGCAGCCTTGGAAATCCCTGGCTGTTATGTTGACCAAATGAAAGGGATTTGGTCTGCATTTAATATGCTAGAAATGGAGAAAGGTAACATTAAATTATTTTCATTTCTTATTTATTTCCCATTACATTTTGAAAGGAATCTTGTGCTATGTGAAAAATAACAGCATCTAAGGTTACATGGGAACAGAAAGCACTGCCAGACTGCAGCGTCTCAATGTGCACCACAGCTACCACTGCTTCAGTGCAAGATCCAATAGTGCATCAGTCTCTGCTGCACCTTAATTTTTCAGGGGACACATTCTACATCTGAACAACAAACATGCTCAAATAGCCAGGTCCCAACTCTGGGCAGCCCAAGAACCAAGTCATTTTAGCGTGCTGCAGCCTGCACCTAGTTAATCTAGATGCAACATGGCAGACGGTCTGAAATTGTGCTGAGCATAGAGAATAGCCTGTCAGGTCCACTGAATCTCAACCAGGATATATAAAGTCAGAGGGCAGAGTTAAACATAAGATTTTTCCACTGCTTCTTCCATACATAAGAAAGGAGAGAAAAAATGAATATATTACCTCATTGGTTGAAAGGCTTATATGCCAGTATTAGATGGAATTGTTCTTTCAGTGATTTTAATCTACTTGAAAGAGAAAAGCACTTGCTCATTCCAGACTCTTTAAGCTTCTTATTTTCTCTTATTCTTCAAAGGACATTTATTGTTAAGGTTTATTTCTGGTTCACCAATCGTTTTCCTTGCACTAGAAAGGATGACTGCACTACTATAGATGAAGAGAAATCCATTATCCTTCTGAGAAAAAAAAAAAAAAAATTATCCTATCTTCTTCAAAATTTGAAGATGGAAATACAGAACTACGGTTCCTGAGGAACATTTAACTGTCAGGGAAGAGCCATGTCCCCCAGTTGTCCTGAACATGCCAAGTACAACTCCATTTTCCAAGCTGACACCCAAATTAGAGACTCTCAGAAGCCATGTTGTGATAACACCACCTCCTTTGCTCCTGCAGGCCAAGCACGACACACTCCATACCAGCAAATTGCGGCACCAATGAGCCCCAAAAGGCTGCCACAAGACTCTTTACCCTATTAGACTCTTGCTATGCTGATAACACCGACTTTCAAGGTGATCATAATTATCTTATTACTTTGTTACATTACCCTAATTTATTTTTATTATATTTTTCCTGCTTGTACTAGATCACAGCTCCTCTAGGATGAATACCACCTTCTCGCTCCTGTCTCTGCAGGACAGAAGCTGGGCCCCAGTGAAGACCCAGGGCTACGAAACTCCAAGCAGTGGCATATTTTTAGAGACAAGTGATTTAGAAAGTGATTTAGTTTCCATATAAATTAACAGTTGATGGCTAATACAGGGAGGAAAACCTATAAATAGTAATTGAGAGGAAGTCACATGAAGAACCAGAACCAGCACACAGACCTTGACCCAAACTCTTGTGGCAATGACAATTAAAATTCCTGTCATCACCAGGGCTGTGGACAAAGAGTATGGAAGACATATCTGGATTAAATAAGGCCACACAAACTCTTAGAAACATTTCTTACAGAAAGAAAGAAACAAAACAAAAAAATAATTAACAATCACTTATTTATAAAGAAAGCCCACATACATTGGCACATTTCTTTCTTCTGGTCTTCGACACTTTACCAAGTATTGCCTTTCACACAACAATAAATGCCCCCTGTATATGTATAAAAAATCACTGAAATAATTACAAGAATCTTTAAATAGACTGAAACCTCTGCTGAGCTGTTAAGGCCGAAATAACAATGGAAGTTCGTACTTTTGCTAGACAAAGCAAACCCTCCGTTTGTAGGAAAAGGGTCCTTCATTTTATAAGAAGGGAGGACAATGAGAAAATGCAACATATCTGAGGGTCCCAGATAAGCACACAGGATGTGGTTAGCCCCATCTGAACATAAAACACTACTTAGCAATGCTTTACAGAGGGTCTCAATTTAAAACTACAAAACAAAGAGGCTGAATTGTAAGAGTTCACAGTGACAATACACATGGTCTGTACAACAGAACAAACAGAAGAGCACTAAATAAGTATTCCAACCACTATGAAAAGCAAAATGCAGTCTGGAAAGATGAATGTTCCATAACTATTTTTGTGTGATTTTTAACCAGGTTGCCCAGATCACATTTTCCTTCCAACTCCCTGCCAGGGGGCAAGAGGTTGTACTGAAATTCAGAAACCAGGGTGTTGGTTGCTTTCATTTCTCTTGGTTTCCAAACTTGTCTACTACTATAAATATTTCATGGTTAGCTTTGAACAAACCTCTCTCCTACCTGCAGACCAGTTTTACCAGCCAGAGTTCTGCAAATTCTTCCCCAATACATGTTTTTTTTTTCGGGGGGGAAGGGGGAGATGGAGGAAGATACCAACACTGAAGGCTTGTGTATCTCAGATTTCTAAGAGAAAGATGAACGTATTTGGTCCCCTGCATTGCACCATCTGACCAGAAGGTAGAGGCCAACTGTGACAGTTTTCAAATGACATCTGCCTGTTCCCTATTGCTGACAGGGCTAGGGGTCTGTCCTGCCTTGTCAAGGCACACTGCCTCATTTCCTCCAGCGTACTCCTCTCTCACTGCCTGCACTTTGCTATTAAGCCAAGTAAGTGTTGTTCTGCCATTTGTAAATACTCTTGAAAACATCCAATCTGCAGCAGGAGCAAGGCATTTACCTGTCTTGATATTGTGTGGGATGGTCTCCAAGCTGACAGATGGTGCTGTCTCATCCATCTGCTCTGTCAACTGCTCTGGAGGACGGTGTGTGGATGGGGTACTTCAGCCCATTAACTAGCCAGTAAAAAGCTGCACCAATTTATTTATTGCTTTAAGCATATATAAACACTGAGATAGACTCAAGGTTTCTCTAAATGTTACCCCACAAAAATAATGAAGGTATCACAAAGCCAATAGGAACCCTTCAGTGCACTCGTCATGCAGGGCTGTATGATCCAGCTGTCTATCCACTAACAGTCTGTGCATTTCTACTGTGAGCACAATATCAACCTCTTCATGGTGCACAAAAGAGAGTCCTTTGGTGCGTCTCCAGACTCAGATATGGTCTACCCCTATGTTTTTCCAGAGATGCACAAGGCACAAATGAAAGATTTTGCTTCCTTTGCACAAGCATTATCAGCTGACAAAGAAACCTCTGCTTCTAGAAAGATTCCTGCAGACAAAAAACCTACTACAAAAAACACATTTTGTGGAAACTTTCTAATCTGTGCTCAAGGAGACAGAGTACTTTGCCACGTGAAAACAATACTACAATTTCAATATACATTTGTAGATATATATATATCAAGTGTGATATCCCAAAACCCTTGAGCTTGGAGCACCTAGTTCACTGAAGAAATAAACCCTATACACAAATCAATGAACCTTTAGGGAATGTGCAGCTTCTACCTTGCTTATAAAGATGTTCTTGATAATGCAGTTGCCAAAACGCGGTATAATACGGGTGATGCAGGTTTCAGGTATTTCAAAATCCAAAGACAATGCTTGCACCATCCAAACTACCTTTGATATTTATGGAAATCCAACAGCAAGCACTCCATTAGAAAGGAAGGGGAAGATAAATGTACTGTTTTGGATTCTGAAAGAAATATGGTTATTTATGTAAATTTGCACCACAGTTATTTTTATATATTATCATATACTTGTCCCATATTTACAGCTACTTGCTCCCTCTAGAGATTTCAGTAATTGAGTTCTTCCTGTAAAATATACCTTTAATTTTTTTTGCTAGCTCTAAAATAAATGAATGAATGACAGAGGAATATGTTTACGTTGGTAGAATACATTATTGTTAATTTCCACGAAGCAGCCATTTATAGTGCTGGAAGAGACTAAATAATTTAGATGGAGGGATGGAGAGTGCTTACACCTGCTGTAACTCATTTCCAAGTAAGCTTCATTCTAGAAGCATTTTTTTTTTTTTTTTTTTTTTTCTTCCAGGGAAATGAGTATCCTACCACAATACCAGGTCATTTTTCTTGTTTCAGCTGGAATGTTTACAAATTATTAGTTATAAATACAAAGTGTAAGTTAAAAAGAAATGCATTCTGTGTATATTACTGTAGGAACCAAGGAAATTCAAGAGCTCAGATTATATTCAACACAGAGACACAAAATATTTCAGCAAATACTTACACCTTCTAGCATATAAAATTGTCCTCATCTCAAAACCATCCACTCCATGCAGAGACAGCGCAATAGGATAAGCTACATCTCAATATTGTTAAGTATGAGGCAAATGCTCTTTCAGAGCCACATTTCAGAACAGCAGCAGTAATAATTCTGTATTTTACAGGCATGTACAACCTCGGAAGGTCTTTTCCAGACCTATTTCCCATACTAGATGGGATCTAGCTACAGATATCCTCTATACAGAGTGAAAAGATCCAGATGGGCTTCAGCCCATCTTTTACTGAGACATTCCTATCCTTAGAGAAGGGGAACAAGACGACAGATGCTCATTTGGAGGAAGAAAATGCAACTGTTAAGGAAAGTGAATAAAGGCAGAGATTGTACCTTTGGTAAGAAAATCCCCAGCATGTGACTACTAGTAATAGGAAACACCACAATGAAAGATAGTGGAATCTAAACTGTGCAAATACAGATTAAACTTTTACAAATATTAAACAAAGACCATAATTGTTAGAAAACACAGTCTGTGAATATGTGTGACCCTATTTGCAGTTTCTGAGACACTTTTGAATTACATGTCACTATTGATGAATTAAGTTAGAAGCTCTAGATCTCTGTTTAGCTTTTGGGAGAACTTCCAGGAACGAAAAGGAAGCTTATGTGAAGGAGAGGGGAGATGGGAAGGGGGGACTTTTTAAAGCCAGCCTGGCTTATCTTCTCCTAAAAGCTATAAGGCATCAAAGGCTGAAAGCAAATGTAGGGTGATGACCCCAGTACACAGGAGGTCTGACTGACCTGTCCCACCAGTCTTTTCTGGCTTTAACATCTGTGTATGTATGAATTTACCAATTTACCAGTAGCAATAACTCGCCTTTAAAAATTCTCCATGGAACGATTTAATTAGTTTGGTCTTACAGCTTGTCTAAAATGCTTCTGATAGCACAGCATACACTAAAGCAATGTTCTGAATGCCTAAAAATATAAAATCTAATTATGGTAGCTGTGCAACTGGAGTAATGAGAAGCGAACGTGACTGATAAGAAGTGAGACGGCAGGCTAACAAGCTGAACCGCTGTAGTTCAAAGGACTAACGGAGGTCTAAACGAAACACCTTAGTATTGCTTGGAGGAAGATATGTGGACTGGGAAATACGAACTTACAACATTAAAAGAGATACAGTATGAACTGAATACATGAGAATGATAATTATTATAGCAAGTGTTTAACATGTGGCTAAAATAACTAACCAGGAAGAATGTGCAAAACTGAAGATGTTTGAAGAGAAATATACTTGATGTAATGAATAAGAAATTAGCTGCTGTAAGTAAGAGAAAGCTTTAACTCCTGTTCAGGTTTGTGCTGCTGGGCAGTCAGATACCAGTGAATGCTACATGTGACTATTACCCAGTGTTTGTTCTCTCCAAGTAGTTATTATTCTGCCTGAGCAATTGCACTTGCAACGCCCTGAGTGGCATGTGAGACGAGGGCCACCAGCGTCTAAGACAGACAAGGAAAGAAGCCAAAGTAGAAACCCTCCAGGCATGAATGGGAAAGAACAACAGGGGGACACAACCGATGATTTTGTCTTCCTTGACTTCCAGACACTCTCAAATCAGCTAAAACATCCTCAGTGGCAACACAGTTCCCTCTAGACTAAGTCAGTATCTGACATGACCCTTTGTTAATGTGCTATGCACAAGTTCTTGCCACCAACTGAGACCATTTCCTGATGAAATACTAATGCATTTTCTGTGTTCTGCTGGGCTTCCCAAAGATTGCTAATTACTGAATAAGTTATACTGTGAGAAGCAAGAAAGTCATAGCTGTTAGCAATGTGGTTCTGCTGCAAACCAAAGTTGCTCTGGAACAAAGCAGTGATAAACTATACAGAAGATGGCAACAGCACAACAAAGCTCCCACCGTACTGCTTCAACCAGCAAATGGCATCAAGTCATATGTGACTGCACGCCTGGGCCTAAGCAAGGCACCCCATAGCTTTATGCTCCCCCCCACCCTGTCATTATTTCTGTGGGGCTACAATGTGTAAGCAAGAGGAACTCTTTTCTATGTACATGCAACATAGGGAGGGAGGAATTAAAAATGCATGAGCTATCATTAAACACTTGATGAGCTTTTCTTTGCTCAATTTCTTCACTTCAGGTTGCATTAACAAATTTTTCCTATTTATACGGGTCTCCTTAAATATTCCTCACAAGTTATGAAATCTTTAATAAACAGTCCATGTGTGTGTGAATAGATATATATTTA
Source organism: Nettapus auritus (assembly GCA_011076525.1). Taxonomy (NCBI): domain Eukaryota; kingdom Metazoa; phylum Chordata; class Aves; order Anseriformes; family Anatidae; genus Nettapus; species Nettapus auritus. The sequence continues at coordinate 19,546,109 of CM021773.1, forward strand.
ATTTTCAGGTAGGAATGCTGAGGAACTTAACCTTATTGAGTATCAAAGCTGAAGAGCAAGTCCTATTTAATGGTATTCACTAACTTGCTTTCTTACCCTGCTGCCTCCATACTAGTATTTTTAGCTCAGCGATGATTTCCAATCTGTCTAAGCTGTCACCCAAGACATGGGGAATACCAGAACGTGAACATTTTGATTTGACAGTACCACAGACTGGTTTTTAAAAATAACCAAGGAAAGACTTTACAGCATTGTTTGAAAATATTAAATTTCCATAGGGGTCAATAGAGGTGCTTCTCATATGCAATTTATTCAGTAACAGGTTTCATGGGTTTTATGAGACTATTCACCTTCCTGGTTAATAGAAAATCTGTACTTGCCATGGCAACCCCTATATCAGATGGCTGTACAGTAACACTCTTGAAATATACCATAGATTTATGCAGTCTTCATAATCAGTCTGGTCATAAGTGTCACAGTAAGTTGTCATTAAACTTTCCCCTCCGGCACATCTAGCAGTTGTTTGATCCTTTGTGCTTCTCTGTCAGACTGTTCCCCATGCACGGCTGCAGAGTTCTGCATTTCAGCCCCGCATGCAGTCCTTTCTCACATCTGTCCCCTGCTGGGTGTATAAATCAGCAGTGATACAGCATATGTAATGGGTGATCTAAAGATACCAGGCAGCTTCACACACACCTACTGGTGATAGCAGCAACGGGCACTTTAAGAGAATGTTGATGAGCAAGTGGAAGGCAGGATGGAAAAATGGGCAAATCTGGAAGATTACTAGCAGGATAAATTATTTGTCTGTGTTCCTCATGCGACTCCTGGATTTCATTTCACTTTTGCTAGCTGACAGAGAGAGATGCTACATCTGTGAACGTGACAGAACTCTCCCATACCGACAGTGTTTGAAAAGAATGCCTGGCACAAGGTGAGTTGAAAAGACGTGGTGGAAGCCCCATGTCATCAACTTCTGTCACAAGACTCTCAACACGTTGTTCTAATTCTTACTGCCTTGCACCTTGCATTAGTTACCTGCATCTGTGCAATGTGGGTGTAAAATTCTATCACATAAAAATGAGAAAAAATACCAACAGAACGGGACATACTGGAACTTCAGAACCAGTATGTGTTTTCTGTAAGATAGAAAAAGCAATGCATCCAGTGGTGACATTTTGTTAAGGATGAAAGTTAAATTCAGTACAAAGGAAGGTGACAAAATATTTAAAGTAATCTGAATGACTAGGAGCCCAGCGAGTAGTTTATGAAATTCATAGAGGGAAAAAATCTACAGTGATGAGACTGGAGGAAAACACACAGAAAAGGAATATACTCTATAAGAAGAGCATATGTTGCAAAACACTGACTAAGATCAGGAGGTTATGGTGGGTAGCACCATAAAGCCTTCCAACCGGTACGTAGCAGAAGTAAAACAGATTTCATTTGCATAACTGGAGTAATGACTAAATGTCTAGACTACTAGACGTGTATAAGCTATCTGCAAACTCTAATCTAAAATGTTAGATTCATTGCATCTGTTTCTCTTCTACATTATTTTAAATTTACAGCAGTGTAATGTTATTGATTGCAGCACAATTACACTGGAGCCAAGCCAGGGTAATTCAGGAGAGAAACAGGCTCATTGTTTGCAAAGTATCCTTTGTAGAGAAAATTCTTAAAGCTAGACTAGTGCATCATGTCTTTATATAAAGTAGTAGAAAGATGACTAAATATGCAGAATTTTAAATATATCTTTTACTATATTTAAACTAGTAATAGTGAAACCATGCCAAGTTGACAACATTGAAAAGAAAGACACTTTTAATGACCAAAAAAAAAAAGAAAAAAAAAAAAAAAAAAAAAAAAGTTCCCAGCTGCAGAGCCTTGTCTTTGTTTGGATCTTATAATTTAAGGAATCATTTTCTAAAATTGCCTCTTGTACAGTAAAATGACAATGATTAGGCTTGCTATCTTCCAACCTCCTGCTGTGCAAGACATTCGCTCAGTGGGCCCAGGATACAAAAGTAGCTGCTTTACAAATAATAACACAGTTTAACTATCATTTAATAGCTTCAAAAACATCATAGTAGTTACGAATCCATTGGAATGAGGACAACTAATTTCAATGTCTCGGTTGTTGTCATGTTTAATCACTTTCTAATGCTGGTGGCTGTTTTGGTTTGTTTCTTTGCTTTTAATTGCTGGAAATTTTTAATTCCTAGTTCAAACAACTTAATTTCACAGATTTTTAGATTAATCAGTGATCACTTGAGGGAAAAAACTGATTGAAGTTCATCAGGATGTAGTGTGGAGAATCCATGTAATATTGCAGAAAAGTGTTTTGATTCTACCACCTTCCTGAACAATGTGGCTGCAAACTTCACACTGTAAGTTAGCACTGGGAGAGCTTGCTCAGTACATGACATTCAGGGATTCCTTGTTTAATCTACAGAGCTGATCTTCACTGCCAGAAGTAAGTGCATGTCAGCTCCAGGGCTGGTATGCTTAAAGGAATGAAAACAATGACTCCCTCACCACAGCAAAAGACACCTACTGGCTTGAACGTTTCACTTACACACCAGGGAAATTCACCTGGCCATCCCCGCCGAGTGCCTTGTGCAGTAAGGTCTACTTTTGTAAATATAATAACAACATATGCTTAAATTATTTTGTTGAAGATATTCTGAAAAACTTGGTAGCAAGAATTCAAATTCAGAAAGGTAATGTGAACTACTTCAAAGGAAAGAAATAATAAAATAAAATAAATCCATCTTATCCTGTTCTGTTTTTCACCCAGAATTTCCACTTCCGTGCAAAGCTCCTTGATGGTAACACTAGGACTGCTGATGGTGTGAGATGCAATCCCACAGGGGTCTGTGGTACCCGACCTGCCCAGGCAGCAGCACAGGGTGCAGGCAGCTGCAGATCTTCCTGCGCTGAAGTAGAAAGGCAAGCTCCACAGCCGTCACCAATCCACACAGCCTGTTCAGACTGATGAAAGAAATGTTGAGAGCTTCAGAAACTTTGATAAATAAAGAGCCTAGGCTTCAATAACTTGGGAAGTCAAAAAAGAGAGGTTTCTTTCACCCCTGTTTGAATGCAAATCAAGCATTTGATCCAATAAATACTTGCCATTTCTTATTTCCTACATGCTGAGGAGTCCAGCACTTCCAGCCCATTAACTGAAGCTGTGTCTGGCAACCATCATTTATCCAACAGCTAAAAAGAATGAGCATCATTCCTTCAGCTCCTTGTCCTTTCTTTGGTCACAACATTTTACCACTTCCTTTTTATTTTACTGTCTCATTAAGTAAAGAAGAAAACAAGAGATATTTTCTTGTGGTCTTAGAACTCTACTTTTGTTTGTTTGTTTTGAAGAATGAAGTCCCACCTGAGCTTGTTTGCAACCCAGCTCTGAATGCAAGGCTGCTCCAGACATTATTTGGACACTAGACAATTTTTCCATTCTAAACTTCTATATGTACAGGACTTTTAAATTAGCTAGAAACACAGCTATGAATTCACTTCTGTGAAAATAAAAATACGCATCAAATTCTGAAACTCATGGATACAGTTCTTGGACTAGACTCTTCCACTGCATGTAGAGCAGCCCTACTCCTTCAACTAAAAGATAGTGTCCACTTGTCTTCTGACACCCTTAGTCTCCCTCAGCCTACCCATCATCTGCAGTCCTTTTTCAATATTTTAGTACTGCTGTAAAGCAAGATTAGCTATGTCAATGCAGTCTTTGTTTAAACCTCACCAAATGCAGTAGCATGTTTAAGCAAGGCATATGAAACACTGGCTATTTTAAGCTATTTTTGTTAGACAAATTAGTACAGAATCCTTAGAAGACTTTTTTTTCCCCAAATAAAATTCTGCAGTGAAACATACCTGAGGATGCTCAAGTTCACAACTCCATAGAACAGAAGCACAGAGGTATTTAATGTTTTGTTTAGTCCAAACAGAGCTGTATCAGATGCACCTACAGCGACATCAACACCTTTGAGTCTTATCTTTCATGGTTATAAACTGCTTCATTTCTACCTACTTACTCTGGTTTGATATTTATCTGATCCAGGTCAGAATCTGGCCTAGTGGAGTCATAAGAAAAAAATAAAACAGCGCAGAATTTGGGCCAGTCTAGACTCTCTCACAGTAAATACATCAACGTCTAGTCAATATATTTTATATTCCTATAACTTTAATTCATAAACTTAGAGTTCATCCTTGTCATCTCTGGCAGCATCTCCCCCAAAGTGCCTTGGCTATGTTGTCAGTTAAACTGTCGTCATCTTGATGCACTCTTGCATTTTATGCTATAGGCGTTATAAAACGTGAAGTAAATTGTTGTGACTTGATACTGAGAAAAACTTAAAAGCATCAAAATGTGCAAAGAATCAATTCTATCATGGAAAATAAAAGCCATTATCCATTATTCCAGAACTACGTATAACTCTGAACTAGAAAAAACTAGAAAAATCCAGTATGTCAAGCACAGTTGGGGGAGGGGGGGGGGGGGGGAAATCCAGGGTACAAACTAGAATTCTGCATCTCTACTTAGTTTCTAATTCATTTGTGAGTTTACATACGCTCAAGGGAGTATTTCAATCTTAAAACATATTTCATAGAAGACCCTAGAGATAAAAGCAGCTGAAAGAACATTTTGATAGAATATTTCTCAAAGGGAAGAATTTGTTTCTGAAGCTTTTCAAGTATTCTTTCAACCTTTTGGTCCCATGCATTGTGATTTTTCATATTTTTTTTCCCCATTTGACTTTCACTCCTGCTTTTACATGATGTGAACTCTCTTGAGCATTTCAGATCTGCTTTCTTCACTCTTTTTAACCTGAAGGCTTTAAAAACGCCAGAAAGGAAAACAAAACCAAACAAGATCTGGAGGATAGACAGTGGAAGAAAAGAGGTCACAGGGCATCTCAAGGAAGGTGGGGAAAAAGATGACAGAAGACTATAGAAAGGTGGGAATTCCAAAACAACTATGCACCATTACTATCTTCATCACCTCAAAATAAAACACTTCAGGGTAAAAATCAGACAAACCAAGACTCTGAAATTCTTTGGATAATGGAACATGTTTATGGGCTCCTAAATTCGTTCATGTATTCCAACTTCTTTGCCTCAAAACAAGTATCTATATAACTTCCATGCAAATATCTAACCCTTTATTCTCATTCATATTTTCAAACTGACCCATGGCAGTTTTTCTTTCCTGCTTCCATCCCATTTTCTTCCAATCAGATCAATAATAATGTGAGAACAGCCAAATCCACCCAGCTAGTTGGAACACTATCCTGCAGCTCTGAACACAGAGGGTCCCACATCCTCCTGCTTTCGGTACCTGTCTCTCTGGGACTCTAAGACTGGGTTCCCTGGCTGACACTCCTCCATCATAGCCTGTAGTCTGGAAGCCCTAATTTTACCCAGATGTGGGATTTTGGCTCTCAGCTCCATGATAAAGAGTTTGCAAGCCAGGAGAACTTTGTTACAGCAAAACAGCAGTCCTGAATTGCAGCCTGAGCGTTGGATGGCCAAAAGCAAGCCCTGAATATTTGCAGCCCATTGCTTCAGTCAAGCTTGCTGGATTTTTAAGGATCCCCTTTTTTACAAGGGGCAAGGACTCCTAGTTCATGTTGGGAAACAAAACCAAACCTGCCCACACACAAAGAAGAAAAAGGAACAGGGGAATTTTAGTATTTAAGTATGTTCAAATTTTGTTCCCAAACAGTCTTTTTGAAATCCTAACACTTCTCACAAAAAGAGAATACCTAGTTTTGAAAAACTTCAGTTAAAATTAAATAAAATTCAAGAAGTTTAAGGTTCAAAATCACATGTTACATAGACATCAACTCTTTGTGCTCTTCAGCAATCAGTCTCACGGCAGGTTACTGATGCACTGGCTTGATTAAGCTAATGATGAAAGGTAGATATTTTATTTTTCTGCCTGTACACTGAACTGTAGAAGGAACATGCAATGGCTGTAAGTTATTCATTATTTGGAAGACAGGGGATGGCAATCAGTAGCTGCACTTTGTATATTTTACCCTCTTCTGCTTTGTTAAGTCTGATGTGAGGAATATTTGATTGCTTTTGCAGAGACAGATGCTTTTCGAACCTGCGTATGCAAAGTCTGTGCAAGACATCCTGCTTGAACCAATCAGCAAGATCTAACAAATTAGCTTTAGAACCACACCATGAGTAAATTGACATAGGTCTCGTCTTCTAAGTATGAGTAAATTGACATAGGTCTCTTCTTCTAAGTATAAACTAGACTTCGAAGTAGGAATATTTAGCAGCAATGAACTAACAGCTTAGTGATATGCTCTTCTTGCAAACAGACCGATATCAAACAAGGCACAGATATTATAGAAATATAATGGTAAAAACCTAATCAGGTAAAAACTGTAGAAAACACAAAATATTTGGGTTTGAATAACTAGTTAGATTTTTAGAGGTTTGACCTTTTTAAGGAAAAAATCTTTCCCCAAAATACAGAAAAAACAGTTAACCACGTTTTCTGCTCTGTGTAAAGCAGAGTTAGACCTTGGACAACATGGGCAGAAGTAAACTTTGACCTGACTGAATTAAATTCTATCTACTACTTATTAAAAAACAAAACAAAACAATATATTACATTTCAGTAATAAAGAAGTGCAACTAAGCTAAAACATATAACAAAAGATTAACCATTGTAAACATCCCTATATACACTGCAGAGCTCTGACCAACAATATAGTGTTAATTTAGATTTAATTAACACATACTAATGCTTGTATCTGTCTCTGATTTTCCACAGGAAGCATTGAAGAATATCATTAATGTTCCAAAAATAGATACAAGTTCAGAACGCCATTATCTTGAATAAATTAATTGGTCTAACTATTCCACGAAGTACAGCAAAATGCCATTTTTAAAGTTTAAGAACAAAAGGCTCTTTCCAAACCTGAGTACAGATATTTAAGTGTGAAGCAAAGTGAAGCAGAGAGAACACCTGTAACAGAATAGAATATATCTATTGGTATGTTCAACACACACCAATTAGAAAACAAGACAAATTCTGAATAAGTGGCTAATGGAAAGAAAAGGCACCTTATGAGTTTTGTTAGGAAAGCTGAACATTCTGATTATATGTGCTCGATCATGGTAGATTAACATGTTAGCTTTGATCTGACCCTGAAGCTAGTGGAACAGATCCCTGAAATAATGCTTGCTGCCACTGAGATTTGCAAATACAGTGAAAATATAACTTATATTATCTCCCACACCTCAGTGGGATTTTGCCTCTGTTGTGCCTGGAGAAGAGGTTTGGGGCTGCTCTGTGCTATACCAGCTTCTCTGGAAAAAAATATTGTACCCAAGACTGTCAAATCCTGATCTTGCCAAGCCATAGCCAGCACTGGAGGAGGGATTTCAGAGTTCTCACACCACATTAATCTAAATCCAGCTAGTGAAAATGCACACTACTGCTCATTTCAAACCTGTCCAGAGCATTTTTGTTCTTCTAGAGTCCAGATGAGTGTCCAAGCACTTGGCTTCACCAGTGAAATATCAGTAACTGCATCAGAGTTCCCCACGATCCTTTTCAAACCTATACTTTTTTTTTATTTTATTTTTTTCCAGAATATTTTGAAGTTACCTGAGTGACTGTGAAATGGATCATCCTTGAGAGGTAAAACCAGATACGTAAGCACAGTGCAGTAATGGCAACACAGAAGTACCATTCCGTACCATAAGACAAAGGCAGTATTCCTGTGATGCTATACCATTACATATTTTAGAAATTTTGCTGTCAGACTGGAAACATTATGGAAAGCTCTTCTGTAGTGTCCTATATAAGGTAAAAGGGAGAAGTGAATGGTTTTCTGATCATAAAGAGTTCTTTAGGCAAAGTTCGAATAAAATTCAGATTTTGAAAACCTGAGCCTTGTATATTTAGGTGTAAAGAATGCACCTAAAGAATTAATGTGGATAATTAACTACTAAATGAGGCACACAGAGATGCTTCACCATTAGATATCTTGAAAAGTCTTCTTAGCTCAAGAATTTGTCAAACTCTACTGATTTGCACTAAGCAGGTCATCATGCCAGATTATTTTATAAGTGCACCTGTTGTTTGAGCCTACCAAAACCTCTGTGTTCAGAACACACATACTGAACACTGCTTCAGTGAAGTATTCTCATAATGCCATATGGATGCTAGACTGTGCCCATTGCAATGGGGCATCTTATGCTTGACACTGTAAATCCACGTTTGGTTGCCCTTGGTTTTTCACTTTTTTCAAGAACAGAGTTTGTCTCACAGACATGAAATAAGACAAGTAACCATCCTGAAAGTAAAATCAGTGGAGGTGCTCTCTCTGTCTCCCCCGCACCCCAGCTGAATGTAATTACCTTGAGATTTTCCAGGCAACCTTTCTAGAGAGTAAAAAAGATGTCTTTAAAAAGGAAAATCTGAAAAGATTTGTAAATCCCTGGGGCCTCTTGGCTTACAAGTCCTTTGATTTATTAGAAGTTATACACATTTACTTGCAAATGTTCACATCACAGCCGTAAGTTTAGGTCAAGCTGCCTGGAAGAGATTTGGACTCAACAGAACTAGCCTTTTACTCTGCCAAAGGTGAGGATATTCAGCACTGTCACTTCCCCAGTGGCCCTGGGATCAGTAGTGTGTGGAGAAGCAGTACCATTACTGCCTTAAGATCTTCCAGCAGCAACAGAAAGCAATGCAGCAGCTGAGAATTCCAGGTGCTAGGAAAGGTCACTAAATCCAAGACATAATTCTGGATGTAAATGCTTGCAATCGCATGACAGAAGGCATGAGAGGAAGAAGCCTACAGGCTTTAGCAAGACCCAAGTACCCAAATATCAACTGGATGAGTGTACAGAAGTGCAAAGAAAAAAAAAAACTCCCACACTTAAGGACTGAATAACTTGCACTCATTGAATAAAAGTAAAGGACAGCTTGTGCTATCATGGGACCTTTAAGCATTCTAAGGCACACACCACCATTAAGGCACACACCCTGGACGCCCACCCGACAGCACTTTCTGGGGACACTGTGCACACTTTTACTAAAATGCTAACCCTGCAGAACACCAGTGACAATCAGCATACCATAACCAGTTAATGCAATAAGCTCTCTATTAAAGTTATTTCAGACAAAACCGGATTGCCTCAACATTTTGAAGTCTCAGTCTATCGGCTGTTCCCTCAAAAAGCCACGGAGACCAGCTCAGACTAGCTCAGTAACTACATTACAATCATGCAAACTGCACCAAAGTTAGATATGGTATCAGCTCCTTCTTCTGATAAAAACTGTTTAATAGGATTGTAACCTGGTAACCCGCTACAGCACATAAAGCACAGCTACATATAGAACAACTGAACATAAACAAAACTTTGAAAAGTATTATAGCTTCTCTAACTACAGTTTCACAAGATAGCTTTACAGGACATAGATGGAAAACATGCATGACAGCACACTTTTTGTTGCAAATTATCTGATTACAGCTCCGCTATAAATCTGGGAGCTGTGCACCATGTTTCTGATAAATATGCCTGGAAACAGCTAGAAAAAAGCTATACAGGGCCTTACATCATCTGTTATTATTAATGACTAAAAACAGATGTCATTCTAACAATGAGCTGGCGGGAGATACTGCAGTTCATTATCCCATGGAAGCCTCCCAACTTACCTTCAAGACGTGCACAAAATGTCATAAAGCATGGTGGAAATGATTTGTGCCACAGCTGTGTGTGGTAGGATTTTACAAGGTACATCAAGGACTCAAGGAAAGCTCCAGAAAGAGCTTACTTTTATGTGCTGTCCATTTAAATGAAATTAAGAACACATGCAGATTATGAAAAAGTGCAATTATCCCATGGGGATTTTATTCTACACTGTGAGAAGATGTGTAATTAAATTCTTGCTATGCATGACTATAGTTTCAGAACTTTCCAATTTACGTTTGATTACCTGATGATTAATAAAATTTAAAATTTCTGTTCCGATCTTCCTCCATATTTATAAGTATGAACAATTTCCAAGACTGCAAGAGAACCTCAGCTCTTCCTGTGCAGAAGCATTCACCCAGCAGGATGCACGTTCGTGCATTCAGTACAAAAGCTCCATTTGCAGTCCACACTGAAGGCACCAGTCCAGAAACTGTTAGGACCACAATCATCCTTGTTCATAACCTCCTCATTTTTCAAGTGGGCTAGACTACTCAGAGCTCTAAAACATATTTCTAGTATTCTGCTGCTGGATGTTTCTCTGAGCACTATGGAGATGCTCAGAAGATACTAGCCTTCCCTCACAGATTTCTTACCCACCCCCCCAATGTACGTACCACCGTGTAATATAACTGCATAGCTAAGAGGAATGCAGCTGCAGCCCCGCATCCAGACGAACCACAGACTTTGGGGAATGAGATTGTTGCTGTAAGCAGCAGCCTTCAGGACACCCTTATGTGTGCCACATCAGGAAAGTGATAAACTAGTCCAACAGTGGACAGTCGAGAAATCAGCCTAAGATAACTTATGACACCAACCACTAGACAACCCTCATTAAATTCACACAGTCAAGGCTGGCTAGAGAGTACCAAAGGATTTAATGTACAAAGGACATATTCCAATCCATAAATACAAAAGACAAATGGAAAAAAAAAAAAAAAAAAAAAAAAAAAAAAAGTCCAGTTAAGGCGGGATGTGAGGATGTGCAGAGTGCTGGAGAAAAGGAAAAAAAATAAGTGAATTTTAGGTGGAAATTAAAAGAAAATGGTAGGCAGATGTGGAGAAATATGAGGAAATAATGATTAGTATCAAGGTCTCAAATCAGTTAGAAATGTTCAAGGAAGTGTAAGATGCAAATAGGTGAAATTTACCTGATTTTTGATTCTAATGTAAAAGATCATGAATTTGACAAGAGAAGCAGGTTTTGCAGTAGTACTTTGGATGGACAACAGAAAGGCAGGAGGTGAATCACTGGTGATTCAGACAGTGTCCTATCTTCTGTCTGGTGTTGTTACACTTCCTGTGAGAAAGGGAGCATTCTGTACACTGGGATGAAAAGAAAAATCACTAGCAAAGGAAAGCACTGGAAAGGTTGGATGAAAAGCAGGTAAACCAAGTGGCCCATTTTTCTCTACAAAATGCATTGACTAGAACTGAGGACTTGTCTCATAATCCATTATTCTTGCTCAATGACTTAAACAATTAAGTTTCCCTTGTGTATCACATACACTTAAATGCTTGTAAGAAACTAGAACATCTGAAGGGGTGCTACAGACATGTCGCTCGTCACAGCTACTTGTACCCATAACAGTACTTTTATTTATATACAAGAAAGTCCAGGAGCTCCATATAGCAGATGGGTCTGAATCATACCTTGCTCTTTCTTAACTACAATACTCTCACATTGCAACTAATTTAGGTGCTAGGATGGGCAATTTGAAACGCATGCCAGCCAGTACCTACCAAAGTCTCAAATCCTCCCTTGTATCCCAGAGCCTGGCTGCAATGTTCAGCATGGAACAGCATGGAAATAAAACATCTCCAACCAAAGGCAAAGAAAAGGAAAGCCTCACCTTGGCTATGAAGGCTTGCCAATAAAGAAGGATTGGTCTATTTTGCGTCCAGAACCCATTGCTTAATAATGCCTGCTGTGGCTTTGATTGCTGCAGGAAAGAACAATAAGAAAACCATTCAGTGCAGAATATGGAGCACAAGCAACAAGTGTTCAGTCATTAACACATATTAAATTTAGACTACCAAGAGAGGTCATTATTTTAATCATATTATTGTTTTCCCCCATGATGCTTACAAGACTCCTGTAAGGGATGCCAGACTTCTACCTCAGCCACCTGCATCCTGACAGAACTTTGAAAGGAAAGAGCACGAATTCAGCGTGACTGCAGCCTTCACTTTGTCAGGGAGGTAACTGACGTGGAAGAAGAGTGCAACAAGGAAAGAATGGTATTCTCACTTTACCAACTGTCAGAGTGCTTGCTAATGAACACATATGAACATAAGCATCTAGCAATGTCTCTGAAACCTGCTACATTTGGAACTGCAGTGTAAGAAATTAAAAAAGAAAAAAAAAAAAAAAAAAAAAAGAAATCATCACCACAAGGACACAAAAGGCAAATCTTCCCCAGCACGCTGCCTTTTTCAGAAGACTGGTACTCATTATGTTGTGCCTTCTGTGCTCAAACGCGCAACCTGAAACAGCTCTTTAAACTGTAAAGAAAGAAAAGGGAGAAAGTTTTTCAGCTTAAAGATGCTCAATGCATCATTTGCTGTTAGAGGTAATGAGGATTTCAGTGAGGTTTGGACCCTGTAGAATGTTCTAGAACTATCCAAAAAGAATGAAAACCTATATAGTAATATATACATATATATACATTACAGTAATATATACAAAGCATTATGTGTAACACAGTTGGAGGTAGCCAACAGAAGTGTTTTAATGCCATCTTACCTGTGGAAACTTAATAATTTATGAGTGAAATAAAATTATTAGTCAAATAAACAAACTCTCTCAACACAATAAAGAGGAGAGAGGTGAAATTTTGATGTCATTATAGATCCATATGCATATTGCTCTTGTATTGAGTCCTTCTATGACAGGCAACCAGACAACTTGGAAATAATGGAAGTCAAACCCTTGATACTCCTTGTTAAAGATTTGAAAACAAAACCAAAAAATCATTTATTTTCCATGGTGCCATGAGAAAGAAATTATGTCCCACTGCTCCTCCCTTAATTTCATATGATCAAGTGGAGGGTTATTTTTTTTTTTTTTTTTTATTCTGTAGAGTGGAATAGGGGGAGAAAGAGGTGGTGAATGGTTAATGATTTACATATCTACATTTCTTTTATACTGTATGTTCCATTTGTTCTGAAAATACGTAATGATCTAAAATGGGGACAATTTTAATGAATTGGGTTCATAATATTTCACATCTTGCTGCAGACTCTTAGTCAATCAAGATAATGTTATAAAGGAACAGCCAACAGCCAATTTTGACATCCTTTAAGGAGGTCAGTTATTAGCCAATTAGCTCTACCTACTTGGTCTCTAAGGTCTGAATAAAATATAGCCCATTTTGATTAGAAGCACTACTTCCACCAGTGTGCACGTCTTAAAATAGACTGCAAAAATACCTAAAGCCCCATGGAATTGTTAAAGAAAGCCTCAGTCTTACTGAAGTCAATTACTGTAATACAATTTCTCCTTACTTCTCCCAGATAACAAGAGCTCCTAGATTCTCAGTGTCATTCTAGTACTACATTCTTCAGAGCACTTCCACCTACTAAATACAAATTATCTGCAACATAAGATAAATTAAAAACATCAGTCCTGAATTCCAGTAAAATTCCTGGTGAACTAACTTCATCAAAAGGAAATCACCCAGAATTACATTTATGTACATCAAACATTAATTATGCCCATTGACTTGAAACATAAATTTCAAGTTATTAAAAACTGTCAGATCCTCCTTGCGTTTGGATGGTTTGAGGAGAAATGCAGGTTTTAAACTGGGTAAAATAACTCAAATAATTTCAAGAATAAGCTTAAAACAATTAGTATTTTTAATTAGCCAATAAGTGTTTTTCTAATTAATCTGGTTCTTAAGAACTAAGAAAAATAGAGAAGTTTAATTTCTCAAGAATCCCGTGTGTGCGTTTGTTTTGTTTTAACATTATTTGCCCATAAGATATACAAATCTTCTTTGCAATAGTATTCAGCAATAGGAACTACTAGACAATTCTTGGTTTATGTGTAGTCACAAGTCTTTTTTAAAGACATCCCCTCCGTTCACTGTAATATACACCTACTATAGACAGGGAACTTCAGAACAGCAGATTTGCTTAATAATTAAAAAAGGCTAAAAACAAACAAGAAATACCAACACAAAACCCACAATGTCCAGCACCACACAGAGAACATGCCTAATTTTATTTAAAAAAGACTGGGCAAGATCCTTAGAAATTAAAACGTCTCTACAATTTTTCTTGCATCTTCCTTCTATTCTAATTCCCTGAAAGGACTCAGTACACCATCTCTTTTTCTGAGCAACCGGCTCTTTCAGCAGCTGTGACGTCTGTCCATCCACTGCTGTCATGGCTTGCATAACCCTGAAAGCTGTTACAAATGGCTAGGAAGTAATACCATAATAGCCTGCAGATAACTAATGCTAAAAAGGTCCATAATATCCTCTCAATTTAACTGAAAGAGGAACCAGAAATGGCATTTTTCAAATCATCCAACAGAGTGAGAAACTGAACCTGAAACTAGACTAACCTCCTGGCATTCTTCCACGAACCTGTTGCACACTAGCCCAAACATCCTAGAGTTCAGCATATTCTCTCAATCTCCTAGACTTTTTTTCTTAACAAAACCAAATGGATTTTGTCAAAAATTTCCCAAGGGAATTGTGGGATGGGAAGTGGAACCCATTTCCAAGCAGAAACAATATATTACAAATACCAGTCCAAAAGAAAAATGTTTATGGAAAGAAATTTTAAATTATCTTTAAAGAGACTGTAATATCTGTTTCATATATAGAACATACAGAGACCAAGAACACACCTCCTTCCACAATAATCTATGAAATATTTTTTTCTAAAACAAACAAACAAAAAACAACAAACAACAAAATCAAAAACCATGCACAATGCACATATAGGATATAATTATATACATGATAAATTTAAGCATATATGTGTGGAAAAAGAATCCCCTGCCCAATCATTTCATAATCTACCCGCATGATGTGCCAAATTCACAAAAAATGTAAGTTACTGAAACTAAACCAGCAACAAATCCAGCCACGTATACTTTCCACGTTTACTACTCTCATCACACACAGAATAGGAAAAAATAAAGGTACATATCTAATAATCCAAGGGATAAGGCAGCAACGACTCCATGATTCAGAACCATCTAGAACTGCCAAAATGCACATTTAAGACAACTTATCAGGAGGTAAAGAGCAGGCCTGACACTTAGCTGCTGTGAAAGGCACAGCTTACATGAAGCCAGATGGCCTCCACCCAGCTGGGTCAGCCCAGGCCAACGCACAAAAAAACTAACAAGATTCTGAGCCAAACCTGAGAGGATTCCATTTTTTGGCAGAAACTCATATGAAGACCATACAAAACAGCACAAATGTAAAATTGAGAGCTGTACAATCTACTCATGCTTGGAAATGTAAATAAGCTCTACCAGAGTAATTTAAAACAAAGATATAGCTGTTTCATACCATGAATACAGAAATGTTGAAACCTCTTATCAAGAAAACAAGGCTACAACTTCCTTGATTTAATGGTTAATTATACTGCAGCTAATTATTAAAACTCCTGATAACTGATGCAGCAGAAGCAACTGTATCTACCCTCTGAAAAATGCAAATGTGCCATAAACATTTTCTGTAATGTAGTACTTTTTCAATTTTCAGATGATTGCCTATCCTACGTCCATTACCCTTCTGCATTTCTACTGAGCTTTAATTAGAGTTGAAGGATGTCTTGATTTGCTGATTAACCATCATAAGCAATTTAAAAGAAAGGGTCACTATTTCAAATATGCAGGGAACCACATTTAACTTACTTCGAAAACACAGCATTAAATCAAGTCATGTTTTTTTAAGGGAAGGACTCTGATCATTTCAAAGTATAAATTAATTCTTTACTTAAGCTTGGGAAAAAAAAAAAAAAAAAAAAAAAAAAAAAAGAGCTATTATTGAAAATGAACCAAAGGAGCCAAGGGGATGTAGACTGCAGCAGGGCATATATGTAATTTTAGTCAAAGCTGCATAAAACGTAATAGGTACATGATGGATGGAATGGATGCAAGTTGTTCATGCAGGGATGGTCAGTATTTCCACCTCAGAAATAATGGTTTCAAAATCTTATCCTGTCTGTCTACACTTGCACCGTTGGCCAATGGTATTTGCTTATACTGAGGATAAAAACAAAAAATGACTTACAAGATTATCTAATCAGATATAAAAGCATACATATTCACTACCCGTGTCCCCATCCCCCCACTTTTATGAAAATGTAAGAAATATCCATTGTGCTTTTTTCTTAATCTGCAGGATAATTTTCCAAACATCTCTCCAAATGCTTTTTGTTAGAGTGAGAGCAAGGGAGCTGCAGAGCCGGATACTTAGCACAGGTGTCGTTTTCCCAAGAGGTTATTCAATAAGTAGCTTTTACCTAAATATTTATACATTTTAATTAAATAACATTCATACTTTGTTGATTACTTTTTCTTACCAATTGCTGCTATGGTATCATTTCATTATCTAAACAACTTTTCTCTACTTGCACACATTTGGCAGACATTGTAATTACCGGTGACTTGGCTAATACAGAAAAAACAATCTTTGTAGCATCACAGATACAGTAGGAGTAGAAATATTTTACACTTGAATAAACTAATATGCTTAGAGAATGACAGAATATTCATAATTTATTATTTCAAACCAAGTACCCAGCCCCCTTCTGACTAGGAGGTATGCAAATGTTTAAGCGAACAGCACTAATCAGTGTAAAATTAGGCATCCTCAGCTTCTCCAGAACTGGTGCCACACTCCATAGCTACACAATTACATGAGGACTGTTGAAAAGCAAGTCATTTAAGTCACTTATTCAAGTATCTGAACATAGCTACAGGCACATAAATTTGAAAGCGTGACAATAGATTAGCTAAGGGCAGACAGTGAATCAGTGTCTAAGCTGGAAGAGGAAATCTGGAATCCCAAGTACCTGCTGAAAGACAAAGTGATGTTGCTTAGCATAGAAAAAAAATATTACATATAAAACCCAAGTGAATAAGTCAATTCTGCTCTCAAAAACGTGATGCTCTCCTTGAAATAATCTTAAATAAATTGTGTATTCATTTACCTTCACTCTTGCAGAAATAGGTGTGGAGGAATTAAAAGCATACAAAACCACAAACCTAAAACTCCAAAGATTCTTCGCTAGGATTAAATTGTTACTTGCTCACGCTTTTCTTGTAGAGGTCCTAATTACATTGTAAATAAAACTATGTATGCTATCAGCTGAATTACTTAAACAGTTTAATTACCCTGAGAAATGCTTACAAGTAAAAAGTTTATGGAAGATAATGAAGTCACTTTGTTAATTAGTGCAGAAAGTTAAAAATTGGAAGTTGTGCAAAATTTTCCCCCCACGCAGAAAATTTCACATTTAGAATAAATTGTGTGTAAAATTTGTTAGGTGCCAAAGTAAAGGCAGAATATGAACTGCATTTTAAAGAGCAGAACTGCTGAGAGTTCTCTAAGAGTTCAGTCCATTTCCCCACCACTGCAACAATTTCCCCCAGCAGGCATCAATGGAAGAAGGAAACCAGAGAGATTCCCTCCCATCTAGTTCCTAGCTAACAACTTCAAGGACCATAAATTTACCTTTATAGCAGGTTGATTTTTTATTTTTTTTCAAAGATTCAACCAATTTCTACATGTTTCAGTTTCAACCACCTTTGTTTTAAAACAAAGGCCATCAGAAAATTTCCAGCTGTTGTAACTGTAGCTGCTTCTTGCTTTTTAGCTCTAATATGAACTCCCTTAAGCTAAAACTGCTGTGGTTCTTCATCATTAGCTGGTGCAATGTGAACTGTGAAATGGTAAAACCTGGTCCCTGTCTGAGTCTGAGCTGTGAATTTCTACAAGAATGTGGTGAAAATTTCTTTTAGGAGGTGAGAGAAAGGGAAAAGGAGAATAAATTCATTTTTGCTTCAGAATATCCCTGTTCCCACATTTTGGCAGCTGTGATCCCTGACTCTTTCTGTTCTGGCCATTACCAGAAAATGGTTTTGGATGTGGAAATAAGTAACACATCCATAAGATGTCAAAGGACCATTTTTGACATTCAAAGAACATCTCAAAGCAAGTGGAACAACAATGATTTTTACATAATGTTGAAATATTTCTTTATTACATGTTACATTATTTGTTTTTATTGGTATCTGAAAACAGCAAGAGAGTGGTAAGCAAGCTAAATGCCAACTCTTTAAAGAATTCAGCAGGATTTCTATATATCCCAGGAGAGACGTGGAAAATAATGCTTCTCCTTCTAGAAAGCTTAATGTAGTCTGTAAGGTAGGATGTTTAAGGCACAATCCCTGCATTACAAAATAGTGCATTTGCACGTTAGGCATCGCCACTGATACAGTAAGCAGCCTCAAGGTTAAACAAGCTGCTGATGCTAAGAGTTGAAGCAATGCTTATGAATTGCAGCTGGAGATAAGCTGCACTTCCCCAAAAAGTGAACTGATGATCCTCACCAACTTACAGAGCACTGAAATAAATCAATTACTGATTAATAACAATGTTTCTGCACTTTCTAACCTTCACCAAATCTTTAGTGGGTAAATTTTCATCTTATGAAATCCATGAGTAAAAAAAAAAAAAAAAAAAAAAAACTTTTAAGTTTTCTTAGAAGTTAATCTCTTACCTCCTTTGGGAATCTAAGCAGATTAATTAAAATCAGCACACGGTGTTAATCAGTGCCAAACCAGAACCACCCTTCTTAGGTGGAAATAATCCTGAAAATCTAAGGTAGCAGAAATTTAAATACACACCAGAAAAGAATCAGCGTGCCTTTTTAATAAAGGGCTTGGAAAGAAGTGGAAACTGCATTAAATTAGGAACATAATCAAGATAAGCCATCCTAAGTTCACTAACTTTAGTGGCACTAGAAGTGTCAGGAGCCCAGGTTTCAGACAACAGGTATCCAGCACTTTCAGTATACAAGGCACAGTTGAAAGTAACAGCTCCCAGCAATCAGTAGCCACCTCAGGAACTCTTGGCCTTAATGCTCCTCTAGGCACGTATGGGTCTGAGCCATTTTGATCCAGCATCTGGTGCTTCTTTCCACCCAGCATGAGTGCTCAAAATCTGAGCTAAGTTTGAAATGATTGAGAAATAAGGGAGAAAAACCTTGAGTGACTTGGATTTTATTTATTTATTTATTGTAACGGATATAATTGACATGTATCGTCTAGGTCTCCCAGTCAAATTCAAAGTCAATCATACAACAGGTTTCTATTGGGTTGGCTCTGACCCACACTATCTTAAGTAACAGATATCTTAAAACAGCAACCTGATTTCATGAACAGCAAGAATCCAGATAAATTTGCATTAACTTCAGATAACATCCTTTTCTAAACCTAACACTAGTTCTTATGGGATTTGCTCATCACCACTGCCAGAGTGTCCTGTAACATGCACCCTGACTCTGGCTGTGCAAGCTAAATTTGCTGTGATTAGTAGGGCTGAAAGAAAAACGACTGCACTAATATTCAAGCTGTTTGAAGAGAGGTTTACTGCCCCCAAAAGAATCATTTAATTATAACACACCATTTTCTGTAGATCTACATATAAAAGAGTTAATTTGCCTAAGCGTGCACCAATGGGGCTAATGGATAAAGGTTTTTATTAGGGATGTGCCAAACGGTTCAATAGCTATTTGAATACCGTAGAGACCTCTCAAACATGTAGCTTTGGTGCACAATAATTCTGTTCAATTAATGGCCTTATTTCCTTCACAGATATTCTTTTAGAAGTGCTCCATCATCCATGCAGTGCTGTTCAGAGGGATGTTGTAAATACTTTCTCTTTACTAGTAAGTTCTAAGGACATGATGCTGCTCTTTCACACTGCTGTATTTGATACAGGCAGAAACCTGCCGAGAAATATGTAGAAAACTCTGTAACAAATTCCCCTTGGACACAAGTTAATTGGTGATAATCATTTTGTTGCAACCAGTGGAGTCACAATATATCTTAAAAAAGAACCCTTTAGCACACTTTTCTCCAACTCTACATGGAGCATTATGTGGCTGTGGTTGGCACAACTACCATCCCTACCAGGATTAGTTACCAGAGCCAGCCATTAATATACCTATTACAATAAATTAATATACTTCTTACAATAAATGCATCTGCTGTATCTGTACACTACTGGTGAAACTGCATACCTCCAAACATCTATTAATTCAAAATTTTAATAACTGACAGTAATGGGAAGGGGGAAAAAAAAAAAAAAAAAAATAGTAAAGACCCTTGGTCTATACCATAAAGGCTGCTCCCAAGAGGTGCCACGTCTGATATAACTAATACAAGCATGCTGCAGGACATAAATAACCTGAAAAATTGCATTTTTCATTTTTTAGTTTTCTTGATTTATGGGCAGAGTTTTGAGACATTGTTATGCAACTAACATTTTGGCACAGCTATGTTCATGCTGAGATGTGTTTTTAATGGTGCAGTATCTCAACAGAAACTGAAATGAAGCTTGATGCAGGTATTGCCATAGACCAGGACATAACCAATTCAGAGCATTGGTGACGTAATTGGCCGAGTCAAGTTAGCAATTCAATTAAGAATATTTGATGTTTGTATAACGCTTTTCACCATCAATACCAGCACACTTTGCAACATTGAAAAAACTCTCACCCACAGCAAAATCAAGGCTTGCAGGAGTTCAAGGAACCTGACACAGCAAACTCTGACCAAAGGCAAAGCCAGAAGCAGTACCTACCTCTGCCCAGGGCCTCTGCATAACTAAAAGAGCATAAGGGAGTGAGGGGGCAAAGTTTTCACTGGGATACTAATGTATAATGGGTGTAGGAGGTATCATTTAAATGGGTCAAAATTTTGTAGTCAAATATCAGTGGATGCCTTTTCTAAACTTTGTACTTATTTTTTCTCCTCAAGTTTCTGGATCAATGTGTGTTACCTGTTCAGTATTACTCATGTTTCTTCAAACTGATTTTTTGCAGTATAATCTAGAACAAATTAGTCAAGTGCATGCTGACAAAAGATGCAGTCAGCTGGCTTGAGAGGGACATTTTTTCATAAATATTGTCTCAACTTATTTGAAGGTTGATCCAGAAATCCTTGAATTAAGTATGATCAGAATCAGATCCTTCTCCTGATAGTTTCGTTTCTAATGTAGATGTCACTTCTGGGTCAGATTCTTCAACTAAGCTTCTTGAGACTTCTCTTAAAATAAAGGAATCCTTTCAAACACCAAACAAATAGCAAAACACTGCTCTCATAAATCCGTTTAATCTGATTTGAAATGTAGAAGCTTATACAAACACAAAAGGGAAAACAACAGCAGAGAGTCAACCACAGATGGGAAAAGAAACGCTATTCAGCAATTTCCATGATTACTTTAGTGGTCTCCAGGTACATGTGCTTTAGTGAGCCAAAAGAACACAAAACTGCAAAAGCGAATACCCAAACGTATCAATTCCAAGAATTCTAAAAGCAAATAAGCATACTTTGGTCCCATGTGTAAATTAGCTATGTTCAATAGTCCTTAAAAGGACTTCTAGAGAATATTATTCAATTATTTGCATGCTTTCAAGACAGTTTGATCACCCTGTGATTTAAGGCCTCCCAGAGACTTTCAAGCAGCGATGAGCCACAGGACGGCACTCTGCTGCTGCTGAAAATCCTGCCTTCCTGCTAGTCTTGGCTGTTCTTCCAAAGGAACGGGAAGAGAAGCTGCTTCTAATCACAAACAAGAGCTCCTATAGTATGAGAAGCATCACCCATTCTTCTCACACCCGTGAGAGCAAGGTTTGCTGTGTCTCAGTTTACAGATCCTTAGAGATTTCCACCAATGCCAGCTTCCTTTAGCTACTAGCCTTCTGGCTTCTGGATCTCAACTTTCTTTGACTGTTTTTAATTTGATTTTTAATTACACATGAAACAGCAAGCTTTCCTAAGCTGCATGAAGATATTTGCAGTGAGACACCCATTGGCCTAAACTGCCCAGCAAAGCAAATGAGGTCCTGTTAAATAAATTTACACTGGAAAACAGTTTTGTATCAAATCTATTGCTTTATCTAGCTGTTACACAACAGTTTTCCCTCAAACAATCACAAAAACATCACAATTCACAATTTTTTTTTTTTTTTCCTTAAAAAAGCTACATAATTCCTGTATTTTTTCTGGTCTATTTTCTGAATCTCTTTCAAATTATAAAGCAAGCAGACATCTGCTACTCACTCCCTGTCTGTCTGCCTGTATCTGGACATAATCATAACACTTGGCATATCCAAGAACTCAAAATATTTCTTCACCAAAACCAGACAAATTCAAGCAAGACACAGCAAAATCCATTGTATACATGAAAGATATCGCAAGAGTAAAAACTGTTCTCTGAATGTTTTCCTGTTTGATGCCTGCTATTTCTGCTGATTGTTTCTGAACCCTTTTCATTAATTCATCTTTTCCTTCTATCTGATCTCTTCATGTAATTCCACTGAACAAGCTGCAGAAACAAAACTACAGACTTAATATGACCATTGCCATCCAGCTGCTAGGTTTTCTCGAGTCTTTCTTGTTCCTAACCTTTATCCAGATGGTTTATTTGAAAAATAAAAAGCAGTGAGTTTGTAAAATACTAGACCATCTTAGCTGGTCTTAAGGTCCACATCTTCAAAACACATCTAATGCTTATCTCCCATTAGAAAAAGGGCATCTGGTAACTAAATATTTATGCAAAGCTTTTGGCATTATTAATTAAACTGCTTTGCCTGTGTTACATTACAAAGACATTAAATCTTCATATAAAAACATTTTTCCTATTCAAATAGAGACTAGTAAATTTATACTACTTGAGGATCATCTGCTGTAAGCTTAATGTTAAGTTACCTTTCTAATGATTTTTCTTACTTTTTAGTAAATTGAGTTGCAATTAAATTGTTCTAGCTCATGGATCATATGCATCATAACTCTACTCTTATTATCTTTAATTACAAAAAGATAAAAAATCATAAGCTTAAGAATAAATATTTCTAAACTTAAAATCTCTAGAGTTCCCTATCTACACATCTGTGCATTTGTTTGCCTTTTTGATTTTTGGCTAGCCAGTAAGCATCTGATTTACAGCAACATACTGCAGTCGTTGCCACTGAGAGAGATGTTGTGATACCCCATGGCATCCCACTTGCAGGGAAGGGATTCTGCATTAGTGTGAAGCTCCACAGTGTCACTTCAAGATGCAGTAGTAGCATTTTCTATATGATACTGGAGAGCATACTTGTAACATTCTTCTTTTACTAGCACAATAAGAAATCTTGAAAAGGACAGAAGTGATGACTACAGAAGATGATAAACATTACAGCATTTACATGCCGACATTTTTACAGGGGCTAAAGGATTACCTAATGACATCTTGAAAGTGTCCAGAGTTTAGAGCAGTCTGGATAATCAGACAGTTTTTCCTCTCTATGGCTATCCACGGCAGAAAAGGTCCACAAGAGAGGCACCTTGCTCTTTCTCTGGTAATGAATTTAGCAGCTTGAGATGGAGGGAGAAGGACACAGATTCCTGAGACTGTAAGTAATCGTCAATGATTGATACTTCTTACATTGTTTTCCTAACTACCGTGAAGAGAAGACAGAGGGATGGCATTGTCCTGTTTACCCTTCTTAGATAGATCTCTTATTTCCTAAACAAGGACAACATATTTAAGCACAGCAACTCCTTCAGCAGTTGGAATTGAATACCATTGAATACATTGACCTTTACAAAGATTTAAAAATAACCTTGAATGTTGTCTTGCATTAGCTTTCATTATTATTCAATTGCATCTGATGAGCTGGCAGTAATTTCCACTTCTGGTTGCTATTGTTTCCTGTGGAACAAACACCTTCTCAAATCTACAGGGCAAGCTATCTATGGAAAAGTGTACCAAAAGCTCTCCGCTAAAATTCAGAAGATAAAACCTATCAGTACAGTGGATGTCTAGGGCATTGGTCAGGCCAATGTCTCACTCTCATTATACAATTTATACAAATTTCTGGTCATTTTTCCTATTTTTCTCGTGCTTCCCAATATCCTAAAGTGATTAAATACTGAGATGGATTTTCTACAAACGTGACAGTTCAGCATATATTTCTGGAAGAAAACAGCTGAAAACAATTACAACTTTCACAAATTCTTTTAAGGGTTATCATCAGGGCACACAGAACAGGCTTGCTCTTTACCAACATTCGTATCGGTAACACTTGTTTTCTCACTTTATACTCTACCTAAAATTGCACCACAGCTTATCAAAGTAAATTTACTCTTCAAGACAGTGAAACACGTTGCTCTGACTTGCTCATTAGCCACTTAAATACCTTCAAGGATAAAGGACTGAACAAACTTGCTGTATTTTGAAAAATGCAACACAATGTAAGAATATCAAGAGGATTTTTTGCATTATTCTCATTCCAGTAATACTCAGCTATGACTTATAAAACATAACATTCTTCTCAAACCCATGATAGCACCCCTTCAGTGTTGATTCCTGCCTGGAAATCCCATCTCACTAGACAGGTGTTCAAATACATAAGTGACTGGAAGTCAGCAAGGCCTGGTCAAATAGAAATGCGACTCAGAATAAACTGTCTCAAAGTCCTTATTGGAATCCTCCCTGGTGGTCACCTACAAACACAATGAAGCATGGTACTTGGGTATTTACAAGCCTTTTAATTAGGTTTGGAACTGTTATAACTTTCATGAGGCAAAGCCATCTTTTTTGAATCAGCTGGACTATTTGGGGAGAAATATATGATAACAGAATGTAGCTTCTGATAGCAGAATGAATGCAAATCCATTCACAGACTGTCTAAAATCCTCGGCAAAAGGTGTGATAAATAGCTACATATATTAAAAAGAGAATAAATGCAGAAAGTGCTAGATTTTTCCATTCCTTTTTTGTTTGTTTTGTTTGAAACTCGTAAGCAAGAGTAAAAGGCAGAAAGCACCAGTTTTGCTCAGTCTGATAGCATATGTTGCAAGGATGAGGGATGAGAAGCAATGATGGTTTCAAAGTCATATTTACTTCCCTGGTGTAAACATAAAATAAAGTAAATGCAAGTAAATAGGCTCTCGTCCACCTACAGGGGCCCCAGTACCGTGTTCTGACTTCAGTAAGACTTTTGCAAACAACCCTAATTGTCTGCACTAAGACCTTAATAGATCCCTCAGGTATTGATTAGTCTTGAATCAGCAAAGCTATCTCATGGTTTCGGCACATTCTCAAACAGGAGAGTTTCAAATAGAAGTAAACATTAATTTTTATCAACTACTCTGTATTAATAATGCATTACTCTGCAGTCAGTGACATAATAATTCTTTTCTAACTCTTATTGTGATGATGTGAAACTAGTAATAAAAACTTCACCTCTGCCAATAGTACTCAGAAAAGTAATTTTTCCTCTCAAATCTCCTTTCTGGATAGTGTCCAGCTATTTGCTTTAATATTCCATATGGAGAGAAATCTATGTCTTTTTTGCTTGCATCCGGCCTGAAAGAGAACACATAACAGTCAGGTGGGAGAAGGCTTTTCTGAGAACCCCCTTTTCCTATGTTTGAATAATGATCACACGGTATCACAAAGATGTTCTCTTCTTTGCAGCTACAAAATATATTGGGAAAAAAAAAAAAAAAAAAAAAGCTACATTCAAGTACAGCTTCTTGTGCTGATGCCAGTTGCATTGAAGACCACTCTTTGCTCCACCTGTTTTACTGCTCGCTCAAACGTTCCCAGAGATATACACATTTCTTCCATACTTCTCCAACTGCACAATCAAGACTAGTTAACAACCCAAAACAAAACAGACAACCATAATATCAGTGCTTTACCAGGTACAATTCAGACTTACACCACCTAACAAACAAATCTACCACAATCTATCAAACAACCTCATTTCTAGGTTCCACCAACAATTCACGTCCTTCTAATTCCAATCTACTATTTATAGATTCTGCAAATATAATAATAATACCTTTCCATAAAAATGTGTTTATGCTTCATATATATTTAATTCAAAGAGATTTTTTACAAATCTTTTCCAGGCATTATCCAGCCCCTAGGTTCCTGGTACACTGAATAATGTTCTAGCTGAATATGTAGAATCATGCAAAAAAGGACATTTGCAACTCTAACAAAGTTTTCAGAAGGTACGCCATACCTAACAGTTTTTGTTAGGAATATTTAAGTATTGTTCCATCTGGTAACTACAGCAAACAAAGATTACCGACCTGTCTTAGCTGGAAGGTACTTTGTATGATGCAGAGCTGCAGAAACATGTATCAAGGCTGTTTCGATAAGAAAGCATAGAAATACAGGGACAACAGAATACTTTCTCATGGGTCTGCAGCTACATTTTTCTCACTTTCTATGCAACACCTCAAAAATGTGTGTGTAAGGTTATAGTCACAAATCTATGTTTTGACAGATCTAACTTACAAAGCACCATAATGCTACAAAACTCATCTAGGTTGTGCTTCATCTGAGACTTCAGCTCATCTATATGCTAATTCAAACTGGATGTGAGTTGGATTCCTCCAAACACTGTGCTCCTAATATCCTTTTAACACATAATTTAATAGCATGATTTGGGGACAGGCAGTAACGTCAGTGCGTTGTGTCATTCTGTGAATCTGTTGATTGCTTCTTTCAGGGAAACTGCATCAAGCGTTGGCTTTTCAGCAGGAAGGACAGCAGGCTCTGTCAGGCTGTTCTGGCTCGTGGTGCCACTTAGCCACATAGGCAACTCTGAAGAGCATTAAGGAACACGTCACAGATGCTAATATACAATAATAAATGACACAGACATGGTAAAAAGGTATCTGGAAGTGCCTATTTTTATACTGCCAACTGAACCACTTATCACTGAAATGTCATTATTTGCATGTTAAACTTATTCTCTAACACTTGTTATAACTATTGACTTCCAGACCTTTGTAGCATAGGAAAGGGAAAGTATACCTATGCCCACAAGTTTGTGAAATGAACTCAGTTACCACTAGAAATGACCCCCTGAACAGGAAGCATTTTACTCCACATCAATTAAAAAGAGGGGGAAGTTATTTGCTTTTAAATATCATGATAAAAAGTTGATATAAAGATGCTCTTTAGTGCTTGATATTTTTAGATTTCATTTTCTTTGCAAAGATTGGCTCTTAGCAAAAGTTTATTGGGGGATTAACTTGTATTTATTTTAATGTGTTTTTCTGTGTGTGTGTGCGCGCTTTAAAGGCACATTTAAAGGTAATTATTTGCTGAAGTACATTCATTCAGTTCAGACTGGATTTTACTGAAGTGTTTTCCCCGTGACAAATAATTTTATGCCGTTATTTTGCATTACTGTCTAGCTGCTAACAATCTCACTTTATTTTTTACAGGTAAATATGCCCACAAGCACATTGCACATACGTATGGTATTCACAGAGATTCATTCACTGCTCTATTCATATAGAGCAGACCTACATGGGTCATCTCCTGTCTATCTTACCTATATGCCACAAAACATGGTGTATAAATGCTTGATCTGTATTGATGTGACACTTGATATGGAAAAAGTCAGGACTGGTTTGTCTGTACATCAGGCTGCTCTGAGTGACACACAGCTCACACAGGCTGAAATCCTGGCAGTCACACACAGGGAACAAATCCTTGCAATGGGTGTTGATGTAAGAACTGTAGACATAAACCAAGAATATCAGAAAGGAGAGAAATGGCTTTGGAACATCCAGGCCCAAACTGCTTTGAAAACAAATATAAAACACCCTTATGAATTGATTAGTGCAATACATAACTCACTAAAAGGCTACAAAGGAATTTATAGACATTTTAACTCTTATGCTATCTGACAATCTGTATATACTGTATACTTCAGTTAAGCTATAATAAACAGTGATATTACTTTAACCTTTTTCTTCCCCCAGCAACAATAGGGTAATGAACCTCAAACACCCTGTAGCAAAACCTCAGCTGTAGAAACTATCAGTTGCCATCCCCACTCCTTGGGGCCAAAGCTGATGGGAACCATAACATAATCAATTAATAAAACCTTTATGTGGTGAGCCAACAGCAATGTATCTGCATTTATATCCCACACTGTTTCTGAGATGCATGTACAGAACTCCAACTGATGCTACCTACAAATTAAATTTTCATACAAGTTTGACAAAATCAAAGGAGAGGTTTCCAATGATTTCAAAATCCTGCATAGATACATGTATCCAGGGAAATGGGTGGTTTGAAGTTAGTAAGTTAGTGTCTTGATTGCTTAAATCCTAAAAAGACAGTAAAAACCATTTGAGCAAGACTCAAAAGCACAGGAAGTTACTGAAAGTTACCATACAAGTCAGAAGGCCAAAACATACTTCCTGCAGTAGTAACAAGGTGTAATAATCATGATTTTCATTACTATCTCAGTTGCTACCTCGTCTGTCAGAATATGGTTTCAGGCACATTTTGGTTGTTTTACAGAACCAGACCGATACAGTGAGAAAGTTCTTATGATCAATCAGTAGCACTGATCCCTAGTGACTGGCTGTTGCCGATTCATAATATTAGCATACAAGTCTTCTCATCAAAGCAGGAGTATCAAAAGAATATTCAGGCTTAGCTATGACAAAGAGTTAAAAGGCTGATAGGGAAAAAAAGTCAACCTGTTCCTCTACCACGGGGAAAACCCTGTGGGCTAAACAAAGTAAATGCTATTTTACTTGAGCTAGGGGTAAAAATTGTAGGCCTCAGATATGAAGAGCTGGTAGAGAGCTTTACTAGAGTCTAGTTTCAGTACATGCCTGAACCTGGCTAAGGGCACCACTAGGTTGAACCACTGTTGCAGGATACAGCACACATGATAAATATCCATAATTAATTTTGATGTGTACTGCAGATAGCCAAATGACCATCTGATAAAACCAGTTTAAACAACGAATCACAGACTGACTATTTGCCAATATGTAAAATATAGCAGTTACTGGCTACTGAGCACTACATCATCCATTTAAATATTAGATTATCCAAAAAGAAAAGTTAAAGAAGTTTCATATAGTAGTTATTTACTTCTTGTGGCAATTTCTCAGAGCTTCACTTTGTGAATGTGAGTCTGAAAGAAACCCTTGGAAATATCCATGAAGGTTAAAATCCATATCCTGCTAGAAACAAGAACACAGTCAATATCAAAGACCATATGTAGGAAATGAATTATACATAAGAAAAGGAAAGCCAAACGTTGTTTTCAATGCATGGGCCAAGCCTTCAGGCTGGTATAAAACTCATGCAGAAAAAGTTTTGCAGAGAAAGGTACTCTACTAATTCTTTAAAATAATGTTGCTATATGGTATCTGTAGCCAGTCCATCTATTTCAAGAGAGTCATTCAAATATTCTATTACTCATGGCTTGCTTACAGCAGAAAACACTTCAATTAGGGATGAGTTAAAGGAATAAAACCATTCAAAAATGCAGTTAGTTGGCAGAAAGAATAAGGTACTCTGGAACAAGTCACTGCATAGATAAATATCCTCCCAAACTATTGATGGTGGATGTCCTGTTACATGAGAAATCTCTCCCCTTGTCATTTCCCTTTTGACAGCTACCCCAGACTTCTGGAGACACAGTGAGACATCATGGGTTCACATGTCAAAAACACATGGATGCTGTGTGGCTGACTACCTCATCATCCAGAGCAGACAGCTCTGTTCTAGGAGAGCTGACACACTGACAGAAACACCAGCAGGGTGGAAGAAACAAGTTAACCCAGTGAAAGCAGGGAATGATGAGGTCAACAGGATGACAATTTAAAAGACCAGGGAGAAACAACTGCCACTAACCTCTCTGTGAAGAGTTCACCCCAAAATGAAGACAGACAGGCACATGCAGCAATCTTCTTGGTTTTGGAACTTTGGCTGCTGGTTGCAGCAAGGACCTGAGATACCTCCTCCTCTCATTCTCCACAACCCCCGCATCTCCATTACCCAAGGTACCGCAAACCTGCCAAGCACAGGGATTCCTGCTGTCACCATTTCTGAGTCAAGCTGAGTCACACGCAGGCTTCATCTTTTCAGGACGGAGGAGAAGCACCATCACAAGACAACAACTATAGAATTATTCACTCCTACCTTAGTGATATCATAGCAATTTCTGCAGTCACTGAAAATTGTTAGCATCAGAAAAATATGAAGCGAAGCAGTGAATAATCAAATCACGAAGGAAATCTTGGTTAATAGATATCAGTTTATCAACATGAAAAGCCCACTCAAGTTGCTACCAAAAATCCAATATGCATCCACAGTTATCATGTAACTATCAAGTGATATTTGCCGGACAAATTAGAAGAAAGGGAAAAGAATAAGATTCCACCGTCTACGTTACCCAGGTACCTTTATGAAGACACAGCAACATTTTAAGTGCAAGCATTGCTTAAAGTTAGTCAAACAAATACCTGTATTTTGGTGGAAAATTCACCAAGAGTCAAACAGAATGCAGTAATACTAAAGCACAGACTATAAATAGGATACCAACAAAAACTGTAAGAACTGCCCGTGGCAGAGAGTAATTTTTTCTCTAAGCCCTTCTTATATCAAAGTTAAATTCAACTCTACATTTGAAAAGAAGATGACAGAGTTAGCAAAAGCAGATGCACTGCATCTTCACAGGAATCTTGCAGAGCAGGCAACATGGAGCTAGTAGACACATTAAAATGAAAAATAGATCTCTGCTTCAAAGGAAAAAGAATCACTCTCAGATTTACAATAATACTGTCATATAACATCCATATTTAAAGAAGACAACATAAAAGGAATCAAAATACATTTCTTGAAGTATAATGGGCTTTAGTCTTTTAGCCTTGGATGTGGAGGGGAAAAAAAACAACAGAAGTAAGAGGCAAATGATATGAAGCTTTGACTACCTTAGAAAAGGTGGTCCACCAGTTTTAAAAACTTTTCTCTGGCTGAGAATATTTAAGCTATGCATTTATCAAAGTACCTCTGAACATAGCTTAGAGTCTATGGAGTTTGCTTCAAACAGAATAGACACTTTGAAGCTGCCAGTGGACCGTGTTGCTTATCTACACGAAGACTCACTACAAAGCCCAGGAGAGGGCTGCTGTTACCTCCTACCTGAGTGCAGCTGATTAAGCATGTCCTTGACAGAAATTGTCTGTGTAAGTGACTTTTAGCTTTCAGGAACTTAGCCAAACTGAGAAGTCATCCTACAGACTACAGGGTGGGACAAAGAAATGATAGCTCTTTGAATTTTCTTCAAATCTAACTCTTCAAGAGATATTTGATAACCCTGAGGAACACAAATAAAAAGTCAACTGATTGTACATTCCAGCACTCCTCATCTACACTGCCTTTCTCATCTTCTTCCTTCTGGAGTCACAGGTTGAGATACAGCATACCAGAAAGATAGGAAGCATCCACTGGTTTACGTGGTTAGTCCTTTTCTTTCCTCCTCCCTAGCAAGTGCATTGCAAAGTAGGCTGTAACATACTTTTGGACAGAGGATTAAGGTCTGTTATGTTAAGATATGTAGTTACTACAGGCATCTTCAGTAACTACAGGATCTTCTGTGATTATTTTAACAACGTCACGAGTGCTAACTTGTGTCTAAATGGTTCAGATGAGGACTACTTCCAGAGGGTTTTATTGTGTCTGTCTTGAATCACAGGAAGATGCCTATTTCAGGCACTTGATATTCAACCCAGTATAAAGTTGGTACTCAGTGCGTTTTCTTCCACTTCATAATAAGATCAAATGTCTAGAGTGAATATTACAGAAAATAATAAGACAAAACAAACAACAAAAAAAGTGATTGGATCACTTTTATGAAACAAACAAAAAACCCGATATGATCTTGGTTTGCCAGTTCATTCAAAGAGGGCATTTTAAAATAGCCCTACATCTTCACTTGGGGTAGAAAACTGCTTTCTTAACTCAGTGAGGATTCTGATATGTCAAATCTAATACAGACCTGGCCTTGTTGCAAACCTGTGTCAGAATGCACAAGGCTATCTGGGGAAGTGACATTTCATTAGCAGCTGGTTTAATCCCATGTGTGCAAAAGGCACTCAGCAAATTTAAGCCATTGCAATTATGATTGCTTTTGCTATACTAGTCTCACTGTTACACAGATGCACTCAAATTATCTCTCAATGTGTGTCCCTTTATGTCTCACACGCATTTTAATGTAATGGAACAAATTTTAAAAGCATATTTAAGCATGTGTGTGTCAATTTGAAAAGCCTGTCCCCAGCCCATTTTTTAAAATCCAACAAAGAAATGGAAGCCAAGGACAGACCTGATGCAGCTCCTCTGCAGATAATGGAAGTTTCACATTAACCCATCAAGAAGAATTTGACTTACAGTTGTGGTTGTTTTTTTTTTCTATTCCTCCATCCCCCTCCTTGCCCATGTCAGACTGAGTTCATTTCTTGAAACTTAACCTTGAGAAGTTTTTTGTGTGGATGTGAATAAAATCTCTCTGACTATGAGGGGACTCCTGCTTCCACTTTCTTAATATTATTAATTAATTAATAATAATTAATTAATATTATTAATTAATCATTAATTAAAATACTACAGAAGCAAAGGCAACAAAACCAGTGCACTAGTACCAATGGGCAGCACACTTTGGTAAAGCACTATTAGAATTCAATTAAAAAACAAAACCAAAATAAACATAAACAGACACACACCACACTGGAGTTTATTCCTGATCTAACAGAAATCAAGTTGAATTGCATTCTGACACCACCACCCCAATACACACACACACAAAAGGAAGATACACAGACTTAATTATGAACAAAGTTTGCAATGCAAAGTAAAGTGATAAGGATATGTTTATTTTTTTCTTCACTGGAAAAGAAAAAAAACTTTTTTTTTTTTTTTTTTTTTTTTTTTTTTTTTGTCTTTGAGGTAATTTGTCAAATGCATTAAATTAGAACAATGTTCTCTTTATCGCTTCTTGTTTTTGGTGTACCAGAGATTTATTATATTCAAACCTTTTAAGTCCTACAGATTGGAGATAAATACACGTAATGGAATTACGTTAACATATTATCTTGAGAACAAATATGCATTTCTTTTCATTTTCCTTTTGGATCCACTATTTATCTTCTTTAATCCAATAAAGCACCTGGAGAAAGATGTCTGCTTCCTTAAATATCTTATTTCTCTATCCCCAGCAGATTTAGTGAAACAAGAGCTACTGCTAGTAGGAAACAGAATGACTAACAAATTACAAATAGAATAAAACTATGCAGTACAAAGAAACATATTATATGATGCATGTGTTACTTGGTTCTCCAGGGGCTTTCTCAAAAAAAAAAAAATATAAACAAAAAAATTGTTTGCTTTGCAATCAAATAAAGACAAACAATATTGAGTTACATGTTCAGTTCCTCAATTTAACAAGTGCACTTACCAGCTGAGGACCTAACTATCTAACTAAGATAACAAATGAAAACAAATTGATGACTAGCAATGCATGTAACAATAACAGCAGACTAGCCATGATACATTCTCTGGTTTATTCTGAAAAAACTGAAGGTTATTTTTCTTTTACTGGAAGGTGTTAATGGCCACTATTAAGGAAAGCTTTGATCTATATATTATTAGAGACCAGGTTCAACTCAATTAGGTGTGCTAAGAACTCCTTTCAAGCCCAGAGGAACAATGAAGTCTTCTGCAGCAGAGAGACTAAAGCAGAGCTCATTTTTTTTCTTCCCTTTGGTACTCTGTATCCATGTTAAAATGTCTATGTTATGTTATTTATCTAAATATTCAGTTTTTTCATCCTTACAACCACACCTCCCCTGTGCAAAACTCTTGCTGCTCATATAAGCTACTGTAAGGGAGCAGGGAGCTATCGGAGATAGCTCTGAAAAAGAGAAATTAACAGTGAAGCAGACCTGAAGCCATGAGCCTGAAAACCTCAAAAACAGGGGAGCATTAAGGGAACAACAAACGTAACTCTTCCAGCCCCCCCCCCCAAACTGTTTTAGTAACAGCTAAATTTAATCAGTAGTGGCACTTCACACTTTTCAGCCACCTGCCTCCAAAGCATCTGCAACCAGCTTACAAATAACGATTCAGGACCATGGCTCTCTGGTGAAAAAGTGACAATGTCTGTTCCCCCACCCCCCGGTTTTACAGATAAGGGAAACAATGCACGGACAGACCAAAGGCAATCCAAAGGACTTGCAGACATGCTTTAAGTTAGCCATGCATTTAACCTCTTTAATGATAAGAAGTCTTTGTCAGAAGATGGGAGTCCAGTTCCACTTTTCAGTCACAGCAGGTGCTTGATATATACAAAGTTATTAAAGCCGTTCCATTGATTCATATCAGAGGTAATTGCTAGCCAAACAAGTAGTTTCTCTGAACATAAATGACACTACTTACACAAACAGTCAGGTGTACCAGCAGACAAGGACTGATGCAATTTAAAAACAACAGGACTCCTCCTGAGTAAGGCATCCTGAAACAAGCATTAATAAAGTAAGCAAACAACTTTCTGAAGAAAGTTCTTTCTAACTTCAAAGAGCAATCATTAAAGGGCATCCGAGTTTGCAGATGAAAAAATGTATATGGTTATGCTTGGGTTTATTTTTGTCAAGATCAGAATTTTCAAGGGCTTATATAATCACGTACCAATACACATAAATGAAAGAGCATCTGTAGTCGTCCATATGTGAATTTTTGCATTTGTTTAACTAACAGGGAGCTATTCTGCTACTGCATCCCAGAAAGCACTTAAATTTTCATGGAAAATTTAGTGATTCTTCAATAAAATTGACTGCTGGAACTGAAGTTATAGAAGCAACATGTCACCACAGTGGAAAACAAACAATAGTGCTTATCACCTTCACAGTGCTTTGTACTCGATGCCTGATTTAAGCCTGAATATTCCAGTTGCTAGTCAGAGTATCTATTAGAGCAATTGTGCAGCAAATCATTAAGAAAAAGATGTTTCTTCCATCTGCACAGTCTTTGCCAGCAGAGGTCAACAATTAGCATACAGATCTATTATTAATTTTAATTAATTTCTAGAAATAATATTTGTGAATACTAGTTTTCACTATTTATGAGCTGATATGTAATATGTGAAGTAGCCCATCTGGCATACATCATAAATTACACAGTAAATTTCTAGCTCATGACTGGAAGAGCATATGCCTTAGAATAGATTGTGTGAAATGCCATATACACTAGTTGGAAATTCACCCTTTATTAATATTCCCTAATTATTTAAAACTTGCTGTGTATGAATTTCCCTGCCAGCAAAATCACGGAACATATGCAGAAAGCAAAAACAAAGAAGGTGATGGCAGTTTCAAAGCAAAACCTTTTGAAATTCAAAATGTTATTCATGAAGGGGAAAAAATAAATAAAAAAAAAAAATCGGAAAGAAAAAAAAATCCACAGAATTCAACTACCTTATAGATGTAGACAAGGCAAAAGGCAGGAAGGATGAGGGTGTGCAGCATCTGAGGGCACGCAATGGTTCCAGAGTGGACACATGTTGAGCCAGAATTGGAAACAATTTGTCATTCCCAGTCTCTTTCCTAACATAAAATTGCTGTTTCCTCCTACAACATGCACGTGGAACGCAGACACCCAGTTATTGTTAAGTTTGTTTTGGTTTTCCATGCATAGTTAATGCAATCTTATTTATGAAAGAGCAATCAACTCCCTCCAGGTATGCCTAACTTTTCAGGAGCATTCATATTTCATATCATTAAATCTAAAAAAATACATTGCAAATATCCTGTGACTATGCAAGGATCAGCCAGTCTGATGAAAGGTACCAAAAGCCGTGTTTTTGTAAACATTTAAGCATGCACTTATTCTTGTCCACCAAAATAATTTCATTATGGATACTCGGGGTCATCTAGACAGATGTATCAGTCGAAACTCAGAAAAAAAAAACAAGCAACAGATGAGCAGAGATGTTATGCTAATGGCCAAAATGTGCCACGGAAATAAACACAAGTTTTTCGCAAAACTAAATCTTCGCTTTTTTCCCCCATATTTTGCGAGAACACACATCTAATTCTTCTCCTTGATAAAGGCTTCTTGATAAGTA
Organism: Nettapus auritus; assembly: GCA_011076525.1. Taxonomy (NCBI): domain Eukaryota; kingdom Metazoa; phylum Chordata; class Aves; order Anseriformes; family Anatidae; genus Nettapus; species Nettapus auritus. The sequence goes on from CM021773.1 coordinate 19,582,067, forward strand.
CGTGGAAGAGACTACAGGGAGGCCCCGCGATGCCCGACCAGCACACCCTGCTGCTGGGAAGGCTCAGCCCCGTGGCCCTGCAGAAAGGGCAGCCAAGGCAGCAGACTGCAGGCAGCTTGCTTTGTGCCACCCGGCTTTATTTACTCTTTCAAACGTGCAACCCAATAGCCATATTAAACTCCAGAAAAACCAATTAGGCCCTCTGTCACATGGTGTAAATCAGAAGTCATGCCATATAAAGAAAGGACAAAGGCAAAGGCAAACTCAAAGGTAGCAGCTGCGCTTGCCACCTGAAAGCAGCATTTTAATTTTGTTTATGCTCGGCTACAGACTTGGCTACCTCTCAGAATTGTTGGCTCAGTATGCAAATGTCAGTGCTCTCCACTCCCCAGCTCCTTTCGGTCTGCACTCTCCATATCCAAGCAGGTACCTGCTCAATTCAATGAGTTATTACAGATCGGTCCTTTCGAGTGCTAGGACTTGTTCAGAGAAAATATCATTTGCAAATGTGATCCTACGCAACCTGCAGATGTAACGCACGGTACAGACTTCCTGCTATACTCTTCAAGATAAGTGTGATGGTTCACAGAATTATCCCTTTTTCCGGTCTAACCCATGGTTGTCATGCTCAGGAACTACTTCTATCCTAACAGGCTCCCCATTCATTACTTTCCGGGGGGCATACAATAGTTTATCTGAACAACAGTTTCTTAATTGTTCCACCATTAATCATCTACACAGCACATTCCCTCCGCTGTGGTCAATAGTACTGTCACAGATACCTGACTTAATTGAGTAGATATTGATGGGCTTTTTGTTTGAACTGAGACATGCAGAAATGTTTCCCAAGCACTGTTCTGCGATCAACATCTGTGTTTTTCAAAATCCCACCATTATTTTCTCTCCATGGCATAAACTAACAGGCATCGCTAGGATGAAATCAGGATACTTGGACCCTGCCTTCAGTTCCACCTTGCCTTTGCTCCATTACCTCCTCAGGCACACTGATTGCTGATTTCTTATGTGTGAGGACTTCAGGACTCACTGACTGTTTGGGACGACTGTGCAACACCACCAAAGGCAGAACTTTGAGAAAAGATGTGGAGCCTCAGACACGTAACTTGATTTACCAAACAAACTTCTTTGTTTCTGTACCGTCAAACTTGTGTCCCCTCCAGACCACTGCAAGTACCAGTTCTAACATCAATTTTGTGAAGCTTGCTTGCCAGTCTCTGTACAGCGTCATGCCGTCATGCATCCTGTCCCATACAACACCCTGGGGGACAGGCATTAATCATCTTGATGCACCCTTCAGTGCTGAGTGAGGAACCTGTGCCAAAGCACTAACCCTGTAGCTGTCTCAAGCTTATTTTACTTTGAGCCTTAGCAAATGAAGATCAAGTGATGCATTTTAAAATCAAAGACCAAAGTTTTAGCTAAAGACAGTCTGAGAAAGTGGTCTCCCTTTTGCACTGATACATGCCCGTAGGGCTCCTGCCGCCTACCTGCCTGCACTGAGACTTTATCCTGACATTCTCCAGTTCCCCTACCTATTTTCATGGATGCTGTTGTTGTGCAGATTCTCACCTTGTCAGTCCAATTGCCTTTTTCTTTTTACACCCGTGTGCTCCACATTACAGTGAGCATAAATGGACTCCTCCTATGGCTCATAGGAGCCTCTTTCTCACACCAGGTATCAGCTCTTGCTCTACTGGAGAGCAATTTTGTTCAGTGCCACCCCATCTCCCTGCCATCCCTGCACAGAGCGTGGGGTGGGAGCTGTCAGGTGGTCGCTGGAAGGCAGTGAGCTCGGAAAGCTGCCTGTTGCGTGCCCAGAACTAGATGACAAAAAAGAAATGATGACAAAAAAAGGCAAATGACAAGTTGAAAGGTACAACGGGGATACAGACCTCTACTGACCTCTGATTACAGCGATGCATCCTACTTCACTTTGCACCTCTGAAAGTACCTGATGTAAGCAGACAAGCACTAGCACAAGCTATGGCAGGCCTTAGTCCCAACAATTAAATCAAGACATCCTCAAACTGTGTGTGTCCCTCATGCCAAAGAAAAATTAGAAACATGATATTATGCCTGCTCAACACTGCCTATTGAAAAGCAAGCCACAGTGGAGTTGTTCCAGAGCTAAGCTGTCCTGACAAAGTAACATGAACAAATAATTAGCCAGCTTTTATTGAGCTGTGTTTTTTAGCATCATTTTCTACTCTCATGTGGTCGTAATCAAGCGATGGGGTGGGGAATGCCAGCGAACACCAGACTCGGGAGACCAGTCAGTATTTGGATGGGTAAAGCAGTGCATTTCCCAGCTTCATGTTCAGTGTCTTTTGGTGGCTCAGCTCCATCTGAGGTGCAACTCTATTGACTGCGATGGTTCCCAAGGGTTTACCCGGGGATGCATTTTGCTCAGAAGGATTAACTCGGAAAGGGAACTTCCCTCTGAAACAAGTGAAATAAAAGAAACAGTGACACAGAAATCTTATTAGTGGTTCCTGGAATAATGATTAACAGGCTGGAGACAACCCAAACCGAACGGTTGCTTCTTTCCTAGTGCACATCGCCACTGATCCTTGTGGCGGAGGAGCAGCACGTTAATCACCTCCAGGAGCAAGAGGGGACCCAAGGGCTTTTTAGTTAGCAGCTTCCAGATGGACACGATCAAAACCCACAGGCGGTTCCTGGAGGAGGCGTCTAATTCAGGGTACTGAATAAGGAGCTAAGAGTGAGCTATTGAAGCATGCAATCCAAAACTGATTCAGAGCAATAACCGGCTAATGGACTGTCCCATCTGCAGGGCCAACTGATACTGTAATTTTAAGAAGTGAAACAGCTCGGTGTTCATGAATGTATTCGGGATTTTTCTGAAGTGGCATTTAGATTACGAAGCATCATCAGTAAAAAATTGCACAGATAACTGCAACCTTTTATGAAAAAGGGGGTTCTGCATTTTCAAAATGCCACAGAACAATCCTTTAAAAATAAAACATTAAGCAAGTAATATACACTAAGCTTTCTTCAAAGTGCTGAAAATTAAGCTAAAAATACTTTAAAAAATTACTTTATTCCATTGCATTTATTTTGTCAACAAATCTAGAAATCAAAAAGGTTTTCTTAAAGGTTTTCTGGAATAGAAACAAAAAAAATGTTATACAGGACTGAAAGCATAGCCATGTGCATTTCATTAGAAGTTATGCTTGTTATGGACTTTAAAATACGCATTTTCAAACAGATCTTGGAATGCTTTACATTGTTGATACTATTCAAAAATGAATATAAATGAAAATGTCACTATAAATAAAGGATTTTTGCCAGCCACCATTAATATTTAAAAGCAATGTGTGTGGTTTTATTAACTTGAATAAGGACTCTTTCTTAAAACTTCATTTACATAAATTAAGTATTCCCTTGCTATTGCAGATACTTCTCCTTTTTCTGCTTCAGTTGTCTGATTTAAAAAAAAAAAAAAAAAAAAGAAAAGAAAAAAAAAAAAGAAAAAAGAAAAAAGAAAAAAAAAGGAATAAAAAAGAGGTGGGGGGCTAGAGGGCAGATAGATTTCATGCAGATGCATTCTAATAGACCTTCCAGATATATAGCATCTTGTTAAAAATTCATGCAGGCCAGAATACTAGAAGGTCAGAAAATGTCTTTGAAATTCTGCCAGAGCTCTTTTTGATAATTCATTCAGGTTTTAAAAGGGAAAATTCCTCATTAAAAAGGACCTAATGCTTATTAATTTATACTCCTAAGGCAGAGGCTGAATATTAAGCGGTGGACTCTGTTAATCCATTTATTAAATATCAAAGACCATATGTTTCCACCCTGTGTTCTTGCTTATTGATTAATTGCCTTAGACCTATATGGGTAAAAGCAGAAAAAAGTTCCTTCAAAGGTAAGTCTCTATACACTTCATTACCATGGTAGAAGCTGTCTCACTTTTGTGTACTGTGTATCTTGAAGAACGGAGTCTCCTGTGCCTTCAGGTGCAAGTCTAAGCTACTGGATTGGACTAAAAGAAAATTCCCTTTGCTGAAGGGAATTATCAGTTTTTGTCAGATTTTTGGTTTCCTGGTGAACACATAAGTGGACATTAAGTACAGCCAAGGCTTTTCGGTTCCCCAAAATCAAGCAAGAGCTTCTCTGCGCATTGCTGGATTACAGCAAAGAACTAAGCACTTTTCCCACTCTTACCACAATTTTTAAGCTGCTTATTCAAGTGCATAGTTGCAAGCCCCAGTTCAAAACTGGCCCACAATTTGAGCCATTATTTGGATGAATCAATTGTTTTTCACAGCTACCAATTAACCTCCATTTTGCACTGAATACACACATTACCAAAGCAAAAGGCAACAAATAGCAACAGGATTACTGAAGCTTTCAGCACATCTACATTTTACTGGATGATTCTGTAAAGATAAGGTTTGGTTCCTGTACATCATCTTCTACTTTATATCACTCTCAGACACAAGGAAGAAAAAAAAAAAATGTGGCAAAGAGCCAAAAACCAAACCACCAAGAGTAATCATAATGAATACCTTCAGGATCATCATATAATACGCTGATGTGCATTACCTTGCAGATAGTCCCACCAGGGAAAACATTAAAGCAGCAAGCCTTTGCCAGTGCTTGCCTGGCAAATGATTCTTTCTCTGACTGCAGAGGGAAAAAAGGACCCTCAAGGAGCGGGTATCCTCCCTCTGCATGTGTTCCTGAGTCAGCAAGTAAGCTTTCTAGCCAGAATTTCTTGGTCAGGAAAGCAATTATTCTTTTTGCCTTTTTAAAACCAGGTGATGTTCATCCTAGTGTTATTTTTCCATTGCCTGCTAGAAGCCTGCAAAGACTTTTTCTCCTTTCTCTTTTCCTTTTCTTAAGTGCTGCAGTAGTCAGCAGACAACTAACGAGACGGCAGATGAGTACTGGCAGAGTTGAAACAACATGTTGTATGGGGAGAAAAACATGTAGCAACACAGTGAGGAAAATCCACAACAGCAACAAAAAGCCTGTGACAGAGAGAGAATGAGAGCACTTCAAATTGACACAGTTAGAGAGGCCTTAAAGGCGGTTTTCTTTTAGTACAAGCGCTGCTGTGTGCAGGCGCCACTCCCTCTGCTAATTCCTGCTGCTCCCTCACTTGTGCCTGGACAACTTCTGTGTGAATGTGAGGCGAATCAGAGCAGGGAATTGATCCAGGTTAAAAATAACCTGGGAAAAATAAATAAATAAAAAGAAGAAAAGAGAAAAACTCAAAGCAGCTACCACTAGGGCCAAAATAAATGTCAGGCAAATCACAGCCTCACCAGGCTCTCTCCTGAGCCTGTGGTTTCAGAGGGGTGAGATGGGCATCGTGTCTGAGACCTGCAGCTTGGACAGCCAGCAGCACACGTCTGTCCTATCACAGGGCCACGATGGACACCAGCCACAGCAGGATTTGAACTCGAAGTTTAAAAGACCAGGAATTAGAGCAATATGGCGCACACCTGCCATTTCAAGCTGGACTTCTAGCCAGCTCTGTTCCACCACCTCAGGAAGTTCTTCCCAAAAGCAGAATCTTCAAGAAGAGAACCCAGAGCACTGCTCCCCTCCCCATCTGCACCATGACATACTTGGTGTACATAAGGTCAGAGGATGGAAAAAGTCTGCATCAGGAAACACCTCGTAAGCATGCAGAAACTCCCATAGAGAAGGATGTGCCAAAGGCAGAATATTCATCAGAGTCTAACCTTTCCCAAATAAAAATGAAACACATTCTGTTTCAATAAATGTTTTCCTATATACAGGATGGCCTCAATTCTTACCACGTTAAACCCTTTGTGTGTTAGTAACATAGTTCTCTGAATACAGCAAAGCTTTTTCCTGCTTATAACATGATCTTCAGCAAGGCGCTCACTGAGAGTCACCTGCCCACCACAGCACCCATGAATTGTGGAATTTATTACATGGTTTCTGAGCTTCACAGTCAATGCTTTCCTGTTGAACAGTCTGCCAGAGAGAAATATCCAAACCAATACTAGGTCTATAACTATAGGCCAACTGTTTTTCTTGTCTACAAAAACAATTTATTAGAAGAGTATCATATAGAATCTATTTTGGTGTCTGTCTCTGTGGTTTAGATAACAATTCCTGATGATAACAAGCTCAGCCCTAAATGCACACATGCCACGATCACGCTGTGTAAGTTTAAAAATGCTACTTGTCTGCCTGCCTGTTTAGCTGGCAGTTTTACCCACCAGGAGAGCAAATGATTTAAAACCCAGATGCTGAGCAATTTGAGATGCAGGAGCACCCTACAGTGAAGCAATTATTGCCTTGGAGGGTCTTATTATCCTCATTATGCCATGAATTCCACAAAAAGTAAACATGCCTTCATTATTATATATTTCCCAAACTATTGTATTGTAAAGAGAAGTTTTGAAAAAAGTTTCTCATCCCTAAATGTAAATCTCACCATCTTTTCTCTCTGCTTAGAGAAGCAACAGAGTCCTGCTGTTTCCCTGTCATACGCTGTTGGATTCCTTACACCCCACCCTCCCAGAAAACCTAGACGAGCAGTTGAAGCCTGGGTTTTATATGCTACTGACCACAGAGTATGAACACCAGGTTGCTTGCAGGGGTGAACACCCATGCTGTTCACCCTGACCAGCGCTGCTTACTCTTGATAGCCACAACACTTGGTTGTGGCACATGTGGTCAGGTGCACATTAGCCACAGAACTATGCAGGAAATGCACCAGCACTCTGGTTTAGGAAGAATATAGTCTAGTGTATGCTTTTAAAGTCATTTTAAATCAATAATGTTCATGTATACTATCTTACTGAATAGATTTCAGAATAAAGAAAAGCATTACTCTTCATCACAGGACAATGCACTTGCACAACATTATTATCTTGCCGATGCAGTACACTTGCCACATTTCCCACCGTTAATTAAAATGCATTGAGACAAGCGGCCTGCTGACTTAACCACACACCGACAGCTGCAGATCTGGGACACGTCTTTGGTTTCTTCTGATCACATACAGGTCACCTGAGCATAAGTCAGAAATGCAGCTTTCACATATTTACAACACAGCAAGGAGGTGGATCAATAAAATGCCACGTGAATTAGGCAGAAACGTACAGACTGACTTTAAGAACATTGCAGTGCCCTACATCATTTCTTGAATGATATTCAAAAGCTTTGCTGAATCGTCTAAGGACTTTCAAACTTAATGATTAATTGACGGTGTTGTTTAATCTTTACATTGATTACTCTGTGTCCTTCTGTGCAATGCATAAAGGACAGCCATATAATTTAGGACTACTTTGCTTATTTTAGAATACAGCAAGTAGCCAGTAAAGGAAAACACTGAAGTAACAGCCACACATGAGGTGGTGCATGTGTGTGCCAATTCCACTAAATCAAACATTCCCCTCTGCTTTCAGTAACTAGCAGCTTGCTACTCTTAAGATTGAAAATGCACATCATAAAAATAAATAAATAAATGTTTGTGTCTGAAGTGCATGGGCAATAGAGTATGTAATAATTGCAGCCGCTAATACCTCTATTTTGGAAGATTAAGTTGAGGCATACAAAAGATGTTGTTTGTTTGCCGAACTACACAACAAATGCAAGGAAAATCACAGGGAGTCCCAGACACATAATGTTAGTTACAAAGACTCTTTAGGGATACGTGCCCCTAACCATTGTGCTGTTACTTATCTTAGTTACTTCCCATATTTGTCTGGCTCAGCTCTACCTGGAGAAGGTCTTCCACTCAACATGGTAGTCATGAACAGTGGAGAAGACTGATTAACTACCAGGATTACTCACCACAAAGGTAGAAAATTTGATTCACAGTTTCTGGTGCACAAGCTATTACACAGAGTAGAACAGGTTCAACTGAAGGAGAAAAAGACCACACATAGATATGATATAGAGTCATTTGGGAGTACTTATGGGAAATGGCAATTCAAATTCTCTCATACAAAACAAACTAATTGATTAGATTTTAATTAAATGAGATTCAACTCTGAGTTCACAAATGCTTCAGATCAGACAAAAACATGTTTTTTGCATATCACCTATTCTACAAAAATATTTGCTTGTATGTATCAGAAATGCACGCCTTTGCTTACATGTACCCATGATATATTAATTAGCTAATACTCTCCAGATAAAAGAAGTGGACTCTGTAGGTTTCAATGTGTTAACCAGCAAGTTACAATAAAGGCTCCCCGTGCCTCATGAAATTCAGACGAAAAAAAAAAAAAAAAAAAAAAAAAAAATCAATTCATCTATTTAAATTCAGGTACAGCTCTTTCTAATAAAGAACAGCAATAAATTTAAGATCACACAGTATTTTAACCACTATAATCGAATGTATGAAACTGAATGTAGCTCTCAGTCAATTCCAAATTTCAAATATTTCCAGTATCACATTAGCTGAATCCCAAGACCAGCCAAGTACCACTTGCTCAGAATCAACAAGCTGCCTAAAAAGAAAGTGCACAGAACATTTTATTACTTGAGTGAAGCAAATGATCTAATCTCTTCATGGGGCACATTCATCACCAGGGAAGGAACAGGGTAGGAGCCCTGTCCAGAAGGCTTCACTTTTGCTGTTGAGTTACAGTGTTCTGCTTTATCAAGCTATTTAGCCCTGAACAAATGCCTAATAAGGGACCAAATCAGTCCTGTAATTATAGTTAATGTTTTTAGGTGATGTCAGCAATGCCAATGCAGAGCAGGAATATTATTGTAATTTCATTTGGAAGAATTCAGAACTGAAATTAATGCTGGCTGCTTTGCAGCAATCGCAAGAGTGTAACGCCCTTCATTCCAAAATGTCCTATGGCAGACACATGGGTTAATATCGAATAATATGCACAACAGTGATAAAGCAAAGAACAGTACAAGTTATTTGTTATCTGGATAATTCCAAGACAGGAATATTTAATTTTCATAAACTGGAAAACAGAATGAACGAGACCTTGTAAAGGGCCTTGTAACCTTTTTTATATGTGTCCCTTCCATTTTCAGCCTGAGTTGCCCAGTGCCTGTCTCTAAGCTCAGGAATAACCAACAAAATATTTAGAGTTGTTGCTCAGAAGATGAGAAGGCAATAATGTGTTTACTAAATCTGTTTTTCAACACACACAAAAAAAGTCACTCATCATTGTAAAAAGGATGTCTGAAGCACACAGTTACTCAGTCAATTCCCCCCCAGAGCCTCCTCACATCACAAGTAGCCTGACAGCCAGGACCTTTCTCCTCCACGTCACTTCTCAGGCTCACACGCCCATCTGCTAGACTTGGGCCTGGCATGTTCACCATCCTTGCAATTTAACAGAAAGAATTGATGTCTGCACCTATCTCGCATTATCTCTGGGAGAAGTCTTAGTCCAGATCTGCCATTTTCTTCCTGCTCATTAAATTGTGTTTAATTGCAGTACTAGATTACGTGCAGAATGCTCATGTGAATACCACGTGGTATTCGCAAGAGCTAGATGAGACAGCTCCAAAAACAGCGGAGGAAAAAAGTGCATAGCAGGAGGAAAAACATCTGGTTAGGAGAACAGGGAATGGAAAGAAATGCTGAAATGGCTCACACAGGTATGCATTAGCTACACTTTAGCACTTGTCCTTTACTACTCATTGCAGCAAACATGAGGTAACATGGCATTTTTATTCTCTAATGCTGACCTTTAGGACAGTTAGGTGACACTACTCTTTCTGTAGGATAAGACCACCTCTACTGGACAGAGACTGTGACCAAGCTGTTGTACAGTAACTTTTTGAATGATATTAACTGCATTTGAAGTCTGGCCTCTTACATTTACTCACCACAAAAGAAGTTAAAACACGTTCTACGCATAAAAAATTCACTGCTGGATCCTGAAAGGAAAGAGGTCTAAGAGCTCTTCTGACAGGTCACCAGATGGAGCGGAGACTCTGTGAGCCAGGGCTGTGCTGCATTCTCAACACGGTAACTGAAAGGGACAGCTAAATGATAGATGCCTTGGCTGAGCATCAAGATGAGCTGTTGTTCTCTCAGAAAATCAACAAAGAGACCATCAGGCATTCACCGTTAGTAGAAGCTACATGATCAAAATGCAGTTTAAGACGTTAATCAGAAAATGGAACAATAAGCTGAAGCACAGCAGTCCCTTTCAGTCTTGCTGCCATTGCAACCTGTAAGGGTTTTGCCAGTGATTTCAACAAGGGAAAAATCAGGTAATTATAATGTTTGTGGCTTATAGAGCCCTCTATGTGGACTAACAAAGCTCCTCAAAGGGAAGCACTTCAGGGACTTCTCTACAGACTCCTTGTACAAATGAACGTGTTTTAGTTATGGTCCAACTTTGATTAAAAACATTAAAAGCAAAGAGTTGAGAATAAACATTTCAAGGGCCTTAAATCTTTTTCTACTGGTGTATAAAGCTTCTTTAAAGAAACACAGAAATTACCTATATTAAATTATAGCATTATTATTATCCAACATATAAACCTGCAGAAAGAGTAGAAAACAGAAAAGCCTTTTAATTTTGTTTTAGTTATTCTACAAACAACCTTTTCTAGAACAGCATTTAAGATACTTAAAGTTAAGAATAATTCTCACTGATTTGAATGGAAACTAAAAAGATTTCTAAAGTTGTGATCTCAAGTAGCAGAGCAATTTCCAGGTTCAGCGCCATGTTGTATGTGGATACACCCAAAATCCTTCATCAGCTATAAAATAAATCCCAGAAAAAAAAACATGCAAAATTATGTTTGTACTAGAAAGGGCTGGACTGTGGCTAAGTGCTCATAAATCAGACAAAAAAAATGAACATAAAAATTGTAAATTTTAACCTGGCACATGTTGGATTTACAGAAACTCTCAAACCATGGCCGTCCGTTTTCACTGGGCTGGTTTAACTTTGTGCTTTTACAGAAAGGAGGAAATGATGCAAAATTTCCCATCAACATTTGTTTAAATTAGTACAGCAACCTCTATATCTATACATCTATAGATATATGCTATACATACTCTACCTATACATCTTTATATTTGTAATTTACTACAAAATTCCTGAATTTTTCATGACTACAAGTATGAAAGTGAACATTAACAATATCCCCCAAAGTGTTTCAGACCCGATGCAATCATTTCTATGGAGCCATTAAGTTTCATCATTTCCATAAATTCAGTCTCCATGCAATGGGTTCTTTATGAAAGGGCATTTAATTACCTGATAGGCTATAATGGCTCCTCTGCATCAATAGTAAAGTCAATAATCTGCATTTTTTTAAACCTCTCTAAATATCCACTGACACAATAGGTTGTTGCAGTCCTTAGTCCTTCAGGCCCATTGGACCTCTAAAATAAAAAGGTTTGAAGCTATTAAATATACATTTAACATGATAGAATGTTATGAGTCTATTGGAGGTCAATGCTGTAAAATTATGCCTCTAAAAATCCTCCTCAGAAAGTAATTTATGGCATGGAATATGTTTATTAAAAGCCTATGACTACAGATTTATGTGATTTTATGTGAAGACTGCAATTGAGTATGCTTGGGGATCAGTCCTGCAAACACTTTCCATGAAGTTCAAAGCTTATTACCCTACATAATCCCTCCTGGAGTCAACTGAAATACTCCCAGGAGTAAAGTTACTCATACTAAGTATTTGTAGTTTCATGCCCTTAAACTTGTTTCCACAGTGTTGCTTCAGATTCACTGTGTGATCTAGCAAGTCATTTGATTAGCTGTGCTTATGCAAGAAAGGGAATCATTTTGTGGGCAAACAATAAGCCAAACTCTACTTCTGGTATGTACTTAGATGCACAGAGCTATCAGTGCTAATTGTTAGTATTTCTGCAACTCTTTTTATTAACCAGCTATGTCAGTGGAGACCAGTTAAAGAAGAAAATGTTCTCAGATCAAATAAGGTTTTGAACTCCTTTTAGGACATACCTCAACAAAATTTATAGTTCCTTTTATCCTATGCCCCAAATCCCCTCCTAAGTTTCAAACCCAAACCAGCCAGACAAGGCTAATTACAGAGCATTTGTTGTGCAATGCATGTTAACAGAAAGGTGCTGCTTTCCTCCTCAAAATGTTCATGAAACATTATCAAAAAATTCTTTTCCCTCACTGATTATCAATGTAATCCTGGAAAGTATTTCCCAAAAGTCACTCCCTCCATGCTGCTGGAGTGGTTGGTTATCACTGTACATCGTAAAGTGCAAGAGCTATTAATGAACTGCATAATACTGTTTTCATTTCTGTGCTTGGATAAACTGTGGGAGGAATAATATTTACACTAATTTCAGATGTAGCTTTCAGTGTATACTAAGGAAACAATACGTTCTCCCCAGCCTAGCATGGAAGAAAGCTTACCTCACAGTAAGTTACTGCAGAGCTGACTTGCAGCTAGGCTTACAGGCTGGTCAGCAGCCTCCCAGATGGGGACTGGTCCCACTTAATCATGCCTGTAGGACATTTTTGTATAAAAAAATAGGAGAGGTGACCAGCAATACTCAAGGAGCAGTGCTAATCTCCATTCCTTTTCTGGTCCAACAAAACTCGTTAAGGGTGAAATACTGGAGGGAAAAAATAATATCTCCCCATATTAACAGCAGGAAGTTTGCATATGCTTGTAGGCTTGACTCAATCTCACACCAAATTCTTCAGCGGTCTGGGATTTTGCTTAAGTACTGAGGCCCACCTACACTGCTGTGCCACTGTGCTAGGAGTATAAATAGAAGGGGATTGGAGTATAAAGAGAAGGGGATTTTGGAGCTCACTTAGACATTCACCAACATACAGGGTTTCTTTCATTTCTGTACACCAGTCTTCAATCCTAATACTGTGCTATGAGTACTTGGGAAAAAAAATAATAAATATCTTGCCAAAAACAAGACAAAAACACAATAGAGCACCAGACTTCATATTTAGGAGCATAATTTTTACTACAGGAGAAAAGCAGCAGACAATCTTGCTCATTCTTGACTCCTTACTGTAACTTCTGACTTTCTACTTTTGTGTGCGCGCACACATGCTCAACCCGAGGACAACAAAAAATACCACACCCAGCCAGGTGAATATCGAGCCAAGTGTTAGAACACAAGAATATGCTTTTGGTAGCAGGTTTCCTTATAAACATTTTGAACTTCTGCTAGGAATAGAATGTTCTTTTCTAGATAAATATGACATTTTGCCATTAGTAACTTGCTAAGAACAAATAGAAGACTTTGCAAGATTCATGCTGCAGACTTTGGAGTTAGACTTTATTTTAATGTAGACTGCCTTCAGAGGCAGTACACTGACATAACTCTACTGACTAAGCTGATACACAAAAGTCTGAACTTTCCTGTGCTGCACTGTAGCAAAGCTGGGATAAATGTTATCACGAATAGAAGCGCAGTCATGCAGTCTACCCCGCACACAACAACTATACCTCCCAGCCTTCCACTGAGCCTCTTCTACACTGAATTTCATGGAAGACCCATCTAATCCATGCCCACCAAAAATCTTCACTTTCTATATTCATAGCTTGTCTTTCACCTCAAAGCTGTTAGCAAAGCCCTGAGTGGATTCATCATAAAAAGTAACATATTACCATAAGCTAGGAGAGGATTTTCAAAGAATTGTGCTACCAGCTGATAAAGGATTTGGGAGACTGTAAATCTTGCGTTATTTATGTAATACACTGTACACGAGAAGCTGGGTTAACATGCGTATGTGCCACTAGGAAATCTTTGCCTTTAGGTAAATATGACAACTAAAGAGAGAAATTCAGCTATTAAATTGCTCCAGTCACAAGCCAATGTCTGCTAGGCCTAGCAGCACAAAACTTGTAACAAACAACTCACTTAACCTTTTAGTGAGGGAAGAGAAGCTAAAAACATAATCCTGTCATTAAATTTGTGTAGGAGGAGTCTCGGATCTACGCCACTCTTTAGTGTTATTAATGTTACAGCTGGACAAAAGTGTTAACTCACGTAACTTAATCAACTACAGTATGCAAAAGGATAAAGGTATGCAACTTCTTACCAACTTACTATCCTTGATCCCGATTTGAAGAAATATGCATTGGAAACTAAGGAAGCTTTTAAAGTACTAACTGAAAACACAGGGCTCCCCCCTGCCTTCAAGCCTGCAAGCGAAAGGGGACACACCTCAGGAAACCGCAAACAGGAGCAGGTAACAGCTTCTTTAATATGATCCTGTTGAAATTCAGAGAAATTCATCTCAGAGAACGGAAACCTCCTTTAGGAAAAAAAGAGATTTATGCCCACACATTAGGAGAAACTGAGAGCACCGCTGAACAACAGAAGAGGAAAAAAAACACCTCACAGCGCCACTGGGGCTCTTGAAATTTCTGAACTTCCATGCATTTTTGGCTGCAGAAATTGTTTGTCTGTGAAAATAGGGCACAGCAAATAGCATAGTACAACACCAGTTGCTTGGCGCTGTTTACATGCTCCCTGGGTAGAGCTCTCTCCTTTCATATCCTTCTGGAGCCCTGTACTAATTTCATATATACGCTAAGCTACAAAGAAACTAAGAAAGAAATCCATATTTTGCTGCTGGTTTGTATGTTAGAAATGTTGGAGCATGGATTTTCTTTTTATGGTATTTACAGCACCTAGATATTTACTGAAAGCTAAGCCAGGCATAAAACAAATACGGGTTTGATTCTCCTTTTTACTTGCATTGATAAAACCAGAAGTGTAATTTCTTTGACTTCAGACAAGTTTTTTCTTATTTACATTGGCATAAAGTAAAACTACGATTCTATAAATCATAAAAAAGTGAAAGTGAACTATGAGTCTAATAATCAGAAGAATCTGTATTGACAGCTAGCGTGTAGGAGAACTCCCTAGTCTGGGACGACCGTATCTTACAAACCTGAAGATAAGAAATGTAGTGCTTGGGAATGTGTTAAGTTTTGCTTTTTTTTATAGCTAGATTTTTTTTTTTTTTTTACAGTGAAACTGTGGGTAAACACTGATGGCACAACAGTGAGAGAGACAGCCATACTACCTACAACGTGATGTTCTTCCCTGCTCTGGACACAACTCCTCTCTTCCCTAGGAACAGAGACACTGTAATGTCACAGCCTACTCTGATGGAAATTACAATCCAGCACTTGGTCACACCAAGGTTTAGTTTCATGAGAAGCAGAACTAGGTTGAAAAACATTTACAGCAAAGCAGTGTTGTCAGGAAATGCCACTCACTAAACCCAAAATGTTTTGCCCAAAGTTTCTCTCTCTGAGATTCACACATATTTTTGACTGAATTCCTGACAGACTGTTGGAGAGCCCGCTACTTCTACACTGTGTCACGCCAGGGAATGAGCTAAACACGCTCTCACACTTTCACTGCAATATTGCTGACAGATTCAGGTTATCCATACCACAGTGCCAAACGTCATGTCAGGGATTTGTAAAGAAGGCCTAGGACCTTTAGCACTTTAGCCTTACAGTTCAGTTCCCCAGTAGATATTCACAAATATGAAATTTTATATATATATATATATATATAAAACCTTTAACTGC
Source organism: Nettapus auritus (assembly GCA_011076525.1). Taxonomy (NCBI): domain Eukaryota; kingdom Metazoa; phylum Chordata; class Aves; order Anseriformes; family Anatidae; genus Nettapus; species Nettapus auritus. The sequence goes on from CM021773.1 coordinate 19,597,610, forward strand.
TTAGAGCTTATAAATAAACCTACATCAAAAGATTATGTTATGGTGCACATATGCTAAGTTATTTTTATAAGAAAATCCTAAAGAAAGACACAGCAGAACTGAGAAAGAAGCTGAGACTTCTCACAAATGGTAGAATAATTTAGTATGCAAATAAATATATATTTTAAGATAAGCAATAAGGTGGGGAAATTTTTTTTCCAGACAGGAAAATTAAGCTATTCTGAAAATTTTCAGATATTGCTTAAACAACATCATGTTTCTGATTCAGAGGAAGGACTTAGACCTGAAAAGGATGTCAGTTCCATACAGAATCTTTTGGGGCTTCTTGGAACCTGGAAGCTCAGACAATCACCAGAGATTGTCCCAGGTTCCTCACTCAATGGCAGCAGAAGAAACTGCATGAAACAGTTACAGCACGAGAGTTTGTTTCGAATGACATGATTCAGAGCCTGAGGCTCAGCTGCATCTAGAAACCTCTAAAACCATAACTGTGGTCAACTCTTTGACATTTAGATTTAAAGGCACAAGTCTGGAAGTGCCACCCTGAAAGACTGCCCTGATAAAAGCAGAGCATCAAAGTCCAGAGATTGTGATCCCTGAGTATTAGCGGCGTACCTGATGGGAGCCTTATGGATGCATCAGATCACAGCAGGTACCCCAAGGATGTCTAAGCCATATAACTGGATATAATAAAGCTCACTGTGCCCTCCCCACTCCCCAATTATACAATCCATTTGTGCAGCCCTATGGATTATATTCAGCCTGCTCTAAATGTTTACCCTTTTTAAGCACCATGGTGCAATTAAAGTAAAGAAAATCAAACCTTATCAAGCTGTCCATGCAGGGGACTCTCAAGTGACTTTCTAGAAATGCACATTGATTTTATTGGAAAGCTTCAGAATAAATCATCCCTAGCATGGAGCTGTAAGTGGCTGTTCAGTTGTCCCACCACCAGCTACAGGCCCCCTGTCCTCACAGGAGGTGGTAGGGACTTTGTTTGAAGGAGTATAACTGTCTTCCTGTAATGGTGACTTAATTAACGCTAGGTTGCATCACATGTATCACCTTCATCTTAATACATCTGGAGCATTGGGCACTTCGTCAGCTGCTCAGCTCCTTGAAATTTTAAGGTTTTACAAGTGCCTTTTCCCCCTTTATTGGCTGTACTTTTTGATATACTCTTTTCATCTAACTGCATTTGCTTCTCTATTGGAAACCCTCTGAGACTACAAATAACTGAAGGTACTATCTCTTGTAAGAGCACATTTTAGTCACCAGTGGAAAATAATCTTTTTTTTTTTTTTTTTAAGAGACTAGCTGCATTTCTTCATTCTTGTTTTCTTGAAGGTAAATCCTAATATTAGGCTTTTTAAAATTCCATTTCTACTACAGGTTAGAAATATGATTGTTCCTGTTCCAGAATGTAAAATGGTCTAACACAAGAGAAAACACGAGAAAACATCTTTACTGAACCCATTTTTAGAGAATAACTGCTCAGATGAAAACCTCCAGCATTTAAATTATACAGACAGCTGTCAGGGTGCAGCATTCAGATTATATTGTTAACTGCCGTACATCACTTCTCATTTTATGCACAGCTACATCACTGTGCTCTTACTGCATCAGCATGGTAGCATGGGACCCTCCAGCTTTATAAGATAAATTGTTAAAAACAAATGCTAATTCTGCTTTCTGTCCTCTAGAGCCACAACAAAGACTTATTTTGTGCCTAAAAAGGTGGGATAATAGTTTTTTTTTTCATTCTCTCTCACCGAATACTGAAGGAATCCAACAGTAGAAACAAAATCAGTGAAATTCTCCTCTCATTGTCATCAATTTCTAGTAGGTGTCACTGATTTGGCCCAGCACTCAAAGTCCCTGATTTTCCATGTGAGCTGACACACCAGATGGCTGCAGATTCATCCTCTGCTTTAGATCTGCCCTTGCCTGAAGCTATCTCCAGTGCTCATCCTTTGTGCTTACTCTGTAAACAAACAAGCAACCGACTCTGACTGAAGAAAGCAAATTTCCAGTCTGATTCCTGTGAATGCAATGCAAGGCACACATACAGCATTGCTGGACTTCCACGTACACTTATCAATATATGATCACTGCTGCCTCCTGGGACATGAAAACATGCAGCTCTAAATACATGGTGCAGATGAAAGCTATTGTGTTTTGTAGAAGGTTTCGTGCCCACACACCTCTTCGTGTTCACACAGCCAGAACGCGGTGCCCAGCTCTGTCTTTTGCTTTTCCTCTTCGCCTTTTTTCACCCCCCAGGTTTCTTACACCCGGCCCTTGTTCTGCAAGGATGCTGGAGCAATGCATTGCAATAAAAAACATATAGTTTGAAATTACTTGTAATTGCTAATGTTAATATTTCACTGGCTGAGAAAATAACCTTTGAGACATCACAACGAGATCTGAAATACTGTTTATCACATCCTGCTATGATAATTTCTGCATTTGTAAATACATTTTTCCTAACAAACTCCTGTGAATCATTTGAGAAGCTTAGTTCCACATCCCATAATTAATTTGAATTTCTGTAAGAAATATTTTCAAATTAAGGGTGACAGTTCTTGAAAGATCAGATTGAAGATCTGCTAGATCAGTAAGGCAGTGGATATTCAAAAGTTACCGTAAAAATTAATTATATAAATCCTATTTCAGCATGGTAGGGGCACCAATGGAAAATCCTAAGGTATGTTCTCTCTTGAACCTTACCAAATTATTTGATTTCAGAAGCTGGAATTACCAATTCATCACCACCTTGATACCAGTAGCTAGTAACATGAACTATCCTTGTCATAATAGTAAAAATCATGCCCCTAGGCTGGGAGACCCAGGCCCAACAGGAGACCCTTCCTCTCCGAGGATGCGCAGCATGATTCTGTCATGGCAGCAGCATGCTACCTGCGTAACCCCTCGGAGGCTAGGGGACTGTACGTGAGTGCATTGATAAGGGATTGTACAAAGAGTGGCAAGGAAAGTCCTAGGGCATGCCAGCTTGGGAAACCACCTGGTACCCCAACTTGCACAGCTCTGAAATAAATACTTGACCTCATGCATGGATCACACACCGGGTAACAAATCCAAAGCTTTTATCAGACAACAACCCGTGATGAACATTATACACAACTCAACGTTTCATAGTCGCATCACACATTAGTGGCTCTAATTGATTTGGTATTAGTCTTGCATACTTGACTTTATTTAATGGGTTGCGCTGAGTGAGCAGTGAGCATCTAAGTACTTGTAAGCTGATATGTAGACACACCTCTGCGGTCTTGAGCTGGTTGTGCATGAGATCATTCTGTAACATCCCTTTACTATAACATTTTCTTGGAATAATTTTTGTGTATGTATCAGTTCAATTTATTTATGAACTATTTAATATTTTTCCCACTGTCCTGATTTTTAGAGATGTTCACATGTTCATTTATTCCTACGAGTGATGAAGATGTAAGACCCAACAAGCCTTCCTGTAGTAACAACAGGTTGGTATTGATGCGAGCAAGTAATGGTCAGCTCAGGTGAAGTGTGTAAAATGAGCTATCATGAAACCAGTGCAAAAACAAAGTTAAAGGACAAGTTTTGTCTCTGTAGACAGACCAGTACTTGAGGCAAGACTGGATATAATAGGCAGAGGTTCCTCCCAAAAGCACCTCTGTTGCAATATTGATGTTTGCCATCTAGGTCAAAAGAGGCTACAGTGGAAGTAAGAGTTAGGAGAATCAATACAAAGACTGATTTAACAGGTACGGTTGTACCTCAGTACAAATCTGAGAGGCACTTTGGCTGTGGCTCTAACATTTAGGATGCACCAGTGGATTGGCCCACCCTTTACAACCACGGGTTTACTAGCTTCCTAAGAATAAAGTTAATGTTTCTCCAGGTTTTGGGACTTCTGACATTGCTGCAAGTACTCTCTCTTTTCTAGGACAACAGAAAAGATTACCAAGACCCTCTATATTTCTGCTGCATTTCTTGCCCTATTTAGATTTAAATAATAATAATAATAATAAAAGAAAAATTTAAAAAACGTCATGCAAAAGAAGCACAGAATATTATAAAGCAAATAGTAAAACTACCCAATGGATGGATGAGTTAAAAAATCCTGAGAAGTCAAAACTGGCTATGAATAAAGTTTTCAGAGCAAGGAAACGAAAACAATAAAGTCTCCTTCAGGTGTATAAAGTGGAATGAAGCTGACAAGAGAAGACATTAGACCATGAGAGTATATTTGAAGAAACTTAATAAAGAAGGAGGATAATATAGCCCCGGAATTAAATGAGGTCCCTGTAGTGTTTGCAGGAGGAACTGGAGCAAGCAATAAACAGCACACTTAAATTTTTTCAGAAAGTATTATGCCTAAAGGCCATCGGGTTAATGTTCAGATTTTATGAAAAAATGTACATACACCAGAGGGTTAGAGCACACATCAGACTTCTTCACACATTTTTGGAGGGCAAGAGGGCGCCTTCAAACTGAAAACTCATTCAAATGCTGCAAGACAAGATGAGATGGAAGTAAGTATACATTATTTCCTCTCTTAATTGAATTTACATTTTCTTCAGCAAGGTGAGCTGGTTGAGTTCAATACAAAAAATGCCTTTTTTTTTTTTTTTTTGGTAGTTCCACTATTTTGAAGACAACTACTTTTAGCGTAAAACAATTGTCATTTTTCTTAATGCCATATTTTTCCCCCAAACACTGTGTCTGAGCCCAGCCCTTCAGGCTAACCCAAAGAAGCCAGCCTCAGCAACAGGGCCACAACAGAGCCCTCCAGGCTGTGACCCCAGGGTTGAGCTGCAGCCTCCAGAGACGCTGGGCTTTCCTCTCCATGGCTGCAAGGATGCTGAGGGGCTGGGAGGAGCCGGACAGGTGAGCTGGAAAGAGGATTTCTTTCTCAGGCACAGGTCAATTAGAGGCATGGTACTGCAAAATACTTAAAATCAAAGGATTTTCAGGGCTTTATCTGCAAAGTAAATACCACCAGAATATTTCTGTTTGGCTTCAATAGGCAGCCCAATTTCCTCATATCTTACTATTACTAAATTTACTAAGCAAACACTGCATGTTATGGAATAAATACCTAGATCCAGTGTCCCTGAAATCAGTGGATGTTTTCCCTTGACAACTGTGGGCTTTGGATTATAGCCCCTTACGAAGACATTACCTATTTCAAATGACCTCTTATTATGCAGCTGAAAGCAACTGTAGATAAGACATTTTTGGAGCTGATAAGAAGCTTCCAGAGCAGCGGTTCTTAAAATTAGAGTTGCAGCTTTAGGGTGGGGTATGAAGGGGTTTTCTGCTAGGTCACAACACATTCTACAAACTTAAGATCTCATTGTAAAGGAAATTACTTCTAGCTCTTCTGGCAACAAAGATAACCTTCAGAATGTAAATATATGAAGCAGTTAGGTTTATAGAATATACAGTATCAGGGAATACCCTGCTCATGATGCTTTCCACAAAGACAGGGAAATTATTCTTTTCCGACTCCATAAATACAAAATAACAAATTGAAAGTGTTGAATATAGGTACTGTTCAGCCAGTCATGATGTATTTCAGCTGGGTTCCTGTTCTTGAAATAGCACCAGAGTTTCTGATACAGCTCAGGGTACAGATATGCTGTGAATGACTACGGGAAGAGGGTGGCTTGAATTTCATAGGAAATGGAAGGTTCACTGAAGATAGAAGGGCAAAAAATTAAATAGCTTACTCCTTCACCAAAACCAGGCACATATTCATCCATGAATATCCTGCTATCAGGGGATAAAATTTCACTACCCATAAGAAGATATCCTTTAAGATGACTGGTAATACACTTCAGGGAATGAACTACATAAGTACTTTCCAGCCTATATAGCTAAAACTGAAAAGCTGTAATTTAACTCAGAAGCACTGCTCATATACAACAGACGTCAGATGACACAGTACTTGTTCTCCTCATTAAAAACACAACCTGATGCCCATTAAAGTTAACAGATACTATTCCTCCAGTGTGTTCATGGAGGGAAAGAAGGGATTTTGTTTGTTTATTTAAAAAAAAGACTTGAATCCTCTGTGTTCAAACTGAAATTAATACATAAAACCTAATATCTCCTGAAGTGTAGCCCTTCTCCTATCATAGATCAAAACACTTATTGTTAAAAGTTATTTGACCCCTGGATTGTGGGTAACTAATCAATGGTAAAACAGAATGGGCATTACAAGAGAATAAATTTTAGAGGAAAAGCCATCATATAGGGGAAAAAATTACATATGAAGAAACATGAAGACCAAATCAGTGCCCAAAGCACTGAATAACACGTTCTGATCCCAGTAATTTACATCAGCCAAGCACTTGGTTCAATATCACTGAACTGGGCTGTTACCATAGAAAAGATAGAGGAATTCAAAAGAAACCTAGTGAGTGCTTTAAAGAAACAAGGGGAGTACAAAAATGAACAGTTCTGAGAAAAGGAAAAAGGAATGAACCTGAGATAACAAGTGGCCTTTCCCTTCTCTGTAGATTTTCCAAGAATAAACCTATTTAAGGAATAAAATTATTGCAAATCTGTCCCTACAGTTACTGTAGTGATAATGAAAGCCATTAAAATGAATATTTGATAAATGAATAAATGAATAAAAATGAAGGGAATAAATGAATGGTAAATGAATATAAATACTAAATGGTAAAAATTAAATGAATAATTCCCTTAAATGAGTAAATCCACCATGCTTCAGTTTGTTAGTGCTCTGTACAGATTACATCCCTCTTAAATGGCATCTTGAAAGGAATTTACATTGCACCAAAAAGATATACATATATACCAGGGCTTACCAGCATAACAGAAAGCAAACATCTGCATGTGTGTCATCGCTCAATTTCCTCAACAAAAAAAAACAACAACTATTTAGAAATCAGACTTTACAGTTAGTAACTGTTGCAGAAGCACCAGTATCTCAAATTTTGCCTGAGCTGTTGAATTCCCTTACAGTGACTGCATTTCCTGCACTGTTATTTATGAAACATTGGTATTCTTGGCATTGTACAACATACAAATATTGCAATGTTCAGACAGCATGCAGTGTAGAAGTCAGAAAGGAAGACAAAAGTTGAAGAGAGAGTGATAGGAAGGTTATTCCACATATCAGTGGCTCTAAGTGTAAAGAGGAAAAAGGAAGGATTGACATGGCAATTATTCAATATACAAGGGAAGAAATATTCCAAACAGTAGGCCAGAGCTAAATAGACTGCAGATAGGGAGAAAGGATAGATATGCAGGGCCAGATGAGCAATTGAAAGACAACAACAGGATCAAGAGAAAGAAATATTTTTCAGAAGTCAGTACAATTAAACTAGAAGAGAGTTCCATAATTCACGTTGCTAATACTGAGAACATAAACCTCTGCAGGGCCCAACCTGCAGTCGTTCCTTAACCCAGGCCCCCAGTCATTCCAGCTGGAATTGTCAACCAGAAATCTGAACCCCATCGCCTTTCATTCCACTAGCATCATCACTTGTGTGCAACCACCTCCTTTAAGTATTTTGCTTGCAACCTGCTGCTAGGGCTGAAAGTAGAAGTTTGACCACAGGCCATGCCGAACTACTGAGAGATGCTTGCTTGATGTTTCTTAAAAGGAAAAAAGTCTGGGAACTTTTAATCATTTTTAGCTGTAGGAAATTAAGCTGTCCTTCTGCTGCACAAGATGTTCCTCTTCTATTGTTAAGTTCTGCATGCCCTGCAGAAGCCTAGCACCTAGTTATCAAGGAGCATGACAGACACTACAGACAAAACCCCACAACATACATTAGTATATGCCCCCTGAACCTCCTGAAAAGGTGAAATAAGGAATTTCTTCAATTCCTCTGACTTTAGCACCAGACGTAGTCTATTTACAGTCCCAACTCTAACCCGAACTTTGGTTTAAGTAAACCAAACTTAAATTCTGCTGCTGAGTCATTTAAGTCTCAAAATAATTGTGCATACCTGGAAGTCTGAAAAAAAGACATGAAGCATCAGTTCCATTTTGAAGGGTTGCTGCGTTTTTTTACTTCAATTCTCCTCTCATCTGCTGGAGGAGATGCACTAAACCTACCAGACACCTGGAAAACAGCCAAAGCCATCATGTGCCTGTAATATAGCTGCACCCCCCTTTGGGATTAGCTCTGCACAGCTGCTGTCATTTGGTCACTAATGTCATTGCTTCTGAAGCAGGTCTCACTGGGGAATCAGATCTGTCTTTTTGGTAGCTATTAGGTTAAACCTGTAAACTCAAGTCACTAAAAAGACTCATAATGAAGTCCCTGTATTTTGAACTAGAGTTTGCAATTCTGGAAAGTGGTTTTACTTGAAGTCTTTTACTTGTCAATTTGTAACACCCGCTTATTTGATACCTTGTGTAGTTTCTGTACCCTGGTCCTGAAAGTAACTATTATAATATATATATATATATATGTGTGTATATATATATATGTACACATCATAACAAATAAAAGTTCAAACAAAAAAAGTTTTCATAAAAATGACTGACCAGTCTTACAATGGATTCATATCCCCTTGGAAGGCCAAGGAAGGAGCTAAGACCTGCATACCAGAGTCTCCTAGCTTTGATGTCTAAAATGAAATTAGGTTAAAAACAATCAGACATCAATTCAGACATCAGACATCAATTCAGCTGTAACAACAAATAGATAGGATGCTCACAATCCATTAAACAGCATATGCTTTGCTCTGTTATTTCCTTATTCTAACTCTGGCTAGTAAATACTTGGTATCCTGATATCTGTTTCCCCTTCTCTCTACTGTTCTATCTATTCATCTTCTTGGTAAATTTACAAAATTGAAGTTGCATTGGATTTCATACCTGCCAGAATGCCTGGTAGTCTTCTAGCCTCAGTTTTATTTCATTGGCTAACTTGTTTTTGAAGCAATAGCTGAGAAAGGCATTTTAACAGTTTTAATTATCTAAATGATGCTAGGAAACGTTTTTAAATTATCTTTGTTATGATTCAATTGTCTGACAATCCCCAAACCTGTTGATATCCCTCAAACACTTCAACTGTTTAAGTTAAAACAAGATTGACTGGAAAAAAAATACAGAAATACAAAGCACCATGCCATCTTATTTACTCATTTGATGCCAAAAAGCCATTTTTATGCTCCTCATTCCCTTTATAGCTGTTGACTGAAATGTTGCATCAGTACCAATTATGGGGATTTGCAATGGTGAGAATGGTGGAGAAGCAGGGAATGAGATTTCATGATCACATCAAAGCCATAAATATTGTCAGTCTTACTGTTCTAATGTCCCTTAAGCTTTCTTTAATGGTTACTTGATTACTAAAAATCTTTCAGATTCATTTAATTTTTAAGAATGTGGCCTTGTTAGTTTGTTGCAAGTTTTTTTTTCCTTTTTTTTTTTTTTTTTTTTTTTTTTTTTAACAGCAAAGTTATATATTATGTGGCATGAATTATAAAGCAGTTGTCATGGAGATATTGCTAATGCAGGAGAATATATGCTCTCTGCTTTGAAAACTGCAGAGCAGATCTGTTTACTAGCACCTCTTCTGAAAGCCTTGCAACTGGTGGCTAGGGTATTACCTGCCTAGTTCATTGGACTGTGCCTGGGCATTATGCTGCAGCAACGATGCAGCCAGGTAGCTCTCACTTTACACCTGCACAGACATTACTGGAAATTTTAGTAGTATTCAAAGATAGCAATGAGTGAATTGAAATACACCAAATTGCTCTGATGCTTATGGCTTATCAAAGAAATGTAGAAACCACATAGAACTGAAACAGGTCATATTAAAAGCTTGAGACACAGGACTTCTTTTGTTCTTTGATATATCAATATTAATTCATTTAGCTAAAACAGAGTAGACATACAGAAGAGATCTTAATGAACCAGTGCCTGCAATCTGGTGCCTCAAGATTTGCTTACCTCTGTAAGATTTTGGTAAATAGGTTACAGAACTGTTTCCCTCTGTTTGCACAGCTGTGAAATGGGGACATTTATGCCTAATTATCTTTATAGACTGCTTTAGAGCTCTAAAATTGAAAAACACCATTTAAATGCTAGAATAAACACCTTTATCTCGAAAGTTTTTCAAAAGCTAGCATTCCCCCATGTTTCCTGATAGTTGTACTTTTCCATGTTTATACAATGATATCAGTCTTAAGTAACGGGTATTCTCGGAGCGTTGTATTCTGTCCCTAGCAGTCAGTTTGATAATGTTTTTGTTTGCATGTTACCAAGCAGAACTAGCTGGCATGTAGACTTGTTTCGTAAGACAAATGGTTCTGAAGGAAGTTTTGTGTTATTACAGAATCTCATAACAGCAAAATATCATCATTTTTCTGTCTGTTGTGTCAGTGCCTATATGAGATACCGGCTTTTCTGACAGAGAAAACATGAAGATACAGCCTTACTGAAAATTGCTAAGTAGGTTTTGCATTAAGCATCAAGTTCGCTATTCCATATTTTCATAAATATGCAGAAAATCATGATGCCCTGCAAAATGAAACTTAAGAGACCAGTTCATGAAAAAATTATATGCTCCATTTACTCTGGCCTCCTATGTACTTTATTTTTTATTAACTCACTTATCCTTTATATGCAGGAGACCATCTCTCTAATACGTGGCCCAGAAGGGTGGGCTGCAGAATGGGGAGGGAGTGAGCCTAAACAGGCATTTCCAGTGCAGAAAGTACATTCAGAAATTCATCCCACATTAGAAAAGAAATGAACCACACAGCATTCAGTTGTTGTTTGGAAGGGTTTTTAGTCTGATAAATGGACAAAAAAGGGGAGAGGGGGGCAGGGGCACAATCTTTCTAATGGCTTTTGTGGACTACAACATGTCCCCAAACCACTTCCTTTATTGCAGAATGGACTCTGTACTTCCCAGATATTTTTCCTTCCCTTAGTGCACTTACTCCGTGTTTTTTTTTTCTCCCCTTTTCCTCTTGGGGAAAACTTCTTAATTTCTCTAGCAGCTAATTATGATCTTATTGCCTTGGTGGGATACAATGACCAGAAAAAGAAGTTAGAAAATACCTCCTGATGTGCTCCGCAAACAGACAGGCCATGCATTTCTCACCACGGGAGGAAGAGTTGTCTATCTGGTGTTATTTCACAGATGATAATTGATGTCAGATACGGTTCTCTTCCAGAAAATTTAGTTTGTAATATTCACCTCTTTTTGAGATTATCTGAAGATGTTAATGCTCTTGGAAAAGTGAACGCCTCACCCTTTCTAGACTTAGTTCTTCTATTAGCCCACACTAATTACAGTGGATAAGACTGTTTTTCTTTGCCTCGTGACCACGGTATAGCATTGTTGATCCACACCCCCTATCCCCCCCTTGCTGTCATGTTGTCTTCTGTTGTTTTGTCATTGATTTAAATGGACTAGTAACATATTACTACAACTTCTCATGCAGAAATCAGAGAGAGGTCTTACTCATCAGATGATATATTCTACTCTTTAATGTGTCCTTATCTGTATCTCATTAGATCTGTTTCAACTGTGACATAGTTGTACCAGCAAAAACTTTCTTAAAAGCTATATGCAACAATTTTTCCTTCATTTTGCTCATTATTCATTACGTTAAAATAGAAAAGCTAGGGAAATAATTTGAAGATAAAAATAGAATTAAACACTAAACAAGATCAGTCTAATCACAGTCTTTTCTCTGAAAAACAAAACAAACAAACAAACAAAACAAAACACAGATTAAGTCAGAAATGGACCTGGCAAGGAAGGAAGCACAATATAAATAAATAAAATGCTATTAATTTACTACTAATGATGATGAAGGAAAAGTCAATTAATACTGTGAGAAGGTGGGTATTTTCTTTTATTCCTAACTCTTCATACTACACAATGGTAACTGGAAGTAATTGACGATCTTTTTGTACTATATCACAGCACCCAAAAATAATTCTTACAGCAAACCATGATGTCATATTATACACACTTAGTTGCGGTCTTGAGAGTCTGATTTCATTTCTGTATTAAAGTGAGCCAGGTTTTAAGACCTTGGTTGAATGTTAAGACATTTGAATTTTAATCCTAATCATGGAACAAAGATTTTTTCAGTGATCTTAAAAGGATCTTTGGTTCAGGCTTGCTGTTTGCCGATTTCAGATGTTAAAGAAATCCACAAGCCAAAATAAAAAAGTTTTAGCAAGCCTCAGTTTCTCTCTCAAGCCTTGTCCCTTCTCCCCCTGCTCTTCAAGACAGCCAACAGATTACGGATCAAAATTGTCAGGAAGCTTGGTAGCAACCTCATACACTCTGCAGTATTTAGGGAGTCTTGTGACAACAGAAACGTGGCCACAGAATGGCAAAGAGAATTGTTGTCAATAAATATCAAACTTTAGTTTAATGTTTCAGGACAATCTTTGCATTATTCATTCTGCTAAAACGTGTTAAAGTTTCCTTGCACAACTCTAAGAGAAATTTTGTTCTTTGGGTGTGAGAGCAAGAGCTGGATGAAATCAGATGCAGAGAAAGACACAGGATGAACTGTGGCCTGATTACTGCAGTTCCATGCATTGGACTGGTGTAGACCCTACTGACAGCAGTAGCAAGAAGAAGAAGTATCACCAATTTTCATAAATTCCCTTACCTTAGTAATGCAGTGCTCTGGAAATAGTGGTTAGGAACTAAAGTAAAAGTATTAGACAAAGTTTACCACTGAGGGTGAGTCCTTGTCTAAGTCCTGTAAGGAACAGTTGGTTCCCTTTCTGTCACTTCAAAGAATATGTACAGAGCTGAAAAGACATTAAAGTCACTCCTACCATGTGACAGTGAGGAGTGAATCATGGTAGTTGTTCCTATTGTGGAGCGGAAAATGGGAATGTGCGAATCTGTAGAGACATTAAAGTAATCATTAATCCTTTTCTACTTGTCAATCAAAAATGTTGTACTCTAGGGGTAAGAATATGTTTGACTGGAAACAAGCTTTTAGTAAAATAGATTTGGCAGATGCATATTTGCAGATGCTCATGAAAGATGAATCATGACATTTTCTGACAACAAACACACCAAAATGTCTGTTTTGCTACTCCGTTTCCCTTTGGGTATTGCATCAGCTATATACACTGTATATGCATGTGTTTGTGTATAAATCAATCAAGCACTAATGAAGAAAATTATTTGCTGTCTACACTTGAACACAGCACTACCAGAAGAATAACCTGGTCACAAGAAAAACAGAACAGCTAAAACAGTTGAATAGGTTCTTCATCAATGCCATGAATTGTGTTCAATAGCAGAGAAATCCTTTAATTATTTGTGATCATTATATTCTCATAGAAGACTTTAGTACGCCTTTGATGTCGAATGGTGCTGCTTGTACTGTACAAACTGACCTCCCAGGTGCTATCTTCCAGGGGTCCATTAAGTCTGACCTGTTGCAGATCCAGAGCACCAAATCAATCAATATTACAGAGAATCACAGTCCCTCAAAACACAGAGGCTACTCATGTAACAAAGTTAAAATAAATTTGTCATCAAAGGATTCAGTCTGTTGTACTAAGATTTATAATTCCTTTGTTCATTCTTAATTATTTTCCCTAAAACCAAATTTAGGAGTAGCAATTGGTCCTTTAAAATGGATTTAGAAGCAAATAACAGCAATTTATCATAGTAAATTTTTATTCACATTCATTCTGCCTGAGCACAGTAGTTACATTTGACCAAACAATACCTCTCAGACTGTATCCAGCTTTGACATCAAGAAATCCACAAAGGCTATTTCTCTTGACTGCATGTTCCAGTGATCAACTACATTTATGAGGACATTTTACCTCATTTTTATTTTGAAAGGTTCAGCTTAATTTTCCAGAAGAAACTTCTACCACATTTACTTTCTCCCCAGCTAGGGAGAAAGATTAAGGATGACTGCTGCAATTGGTGGGAAGCACACACTGTCTTGGAATAATAATAATCCCTTGGTTTGGGGTTTGAAGGTATTTCACCAGTATGGCTTTAAACAGATTGTATTTGCAGCCTATCAGCCAGTGTTTTTGTATTCATATAGGCAGGGCAATCATTGTTCTTTGCAGATGTAATCAAGCTGCAGTGCAGGATCCTGTTTCTGGCTAAGGATGTTTATTTGTTATTGAGTATAATATAATATATTGAAAGCCATAGCAATGCTGATGGGTCAGCACAGATGCCTTCCATCATGAGTTACTGAGATGCATTTCTTCAAAAAACCTCATAGATGAAATGTTTTCAGCTAGCTGAGGTTAATAAAGATAGCTCCTTCATCATCTCAAGGAATGGAGCCAATAATGAGTAACAGAAATAATATCATAAATCATTCTTTATAAACTAGGATTGACTACTATTTGCCTTTCATGGTGAATTTGCATACTCTTACTTGTTGAATGACAATAAGAAAGCAAAGAAGAAAGGTCACTGGGGACACTATAAGGTAAAATACTGCTATGTACTACTGCATTTGACAGCTGGGATTGATTTACAGTACCAAACAATCCTGTCTACAAGTTTAAGGGGGAGGGCTAGTATGGGAGTCTATTCATATAAGGAAACAATCCAGATTCCCAAGATTTTGAGCAGTTAGTTGTTCAGAAAGACCTGGGTACTCCTAAAATGAACCAGCATATATACATATATATATACACACACACAAATATATATAATGACTGCCTTTCTCTTATTTTTTAATATGTAGGGGTAGGTTTTGCTCACAAGATGGCAGTGTTGGTTATTACACTCCACTTCACAGCACCTCCCTCCAGCAAAAGGTCTCGATGTTGCTACCCAGGGAAAACCACTCGGTGGAATTCCCTCAAGGGCTGCATCACCACACCTGCTTATCCACAAAGCAGATCTTCCGACCTATCGCACTGCATGTTACCTGCCATAAACCCTCAGGATTAAATATACAACACTCAGCTAAATCTCTGAACATATCCAATCTCTGAAATATCCAAACAAGTTGGATCCTTGCTTTCCATCTCTTTCATCTCTCTCTCTCTAATTCTTTTAAAAGATGGTTTTCACCCTTTAGTGAGCAGGGATGTCTCAAAACTGGTTGAATTCCAAGCTTCCAGCCTCCATTAAATTTCCCTTAACAACCAAAGTTTCTACATGATTAACACAAATTGTTATCAATGGCTATTTTGACTATTTGCAGTGCAGATGTGTTCAAGCAGTTTTGAAACCCTGTACAAAGTAATATTCAGACCCTCTAGGACTTTTTTTTCTGAACCGAGGAGGTTGCATCCTATCTAAAACACTCATAAGAATTGAGACATTTTCTGTTCAACCTCAGCAGTGCTTCTTCACCGACCAGCAGCACTCATAAAATTCAAACAAGCTAAGAGGACATTTATCCAGGTGTTCTTCA
The DNA here is from genome assembly GCA_011076525.1 of Nettapus auritus. Classification (NCBI taxonomy): domain Eukaryota; kingdom Metazoa; phylum Chordata; class Aves; order Anseriformes; family Anatidae; genus Nettapus; species Nettapus auritus. Next base: position 19,613,003 of record CM021773.1, read on the forward strand.
GAGGTTAAGAAGCTCATCATTGAATACTGTATCAAATTTTGGAGAATTTCTTAAAATGTAAAAATGTCCAGACTTTATCCAAGTGCAGAACAAGAGATGAGGATTTTTAATGAAGATTGACAACTATGGGAGATTTGTAAATGAGAAAATAAAGCCTTGGAAAATGGGGAATTACATGTGTTTTAGTAGTGAGCTTAAGATAACTGCAAAGAAGTAACAGAATGAACAGCCATGCCAGAAGCAGGCAAGGATATAAACCAGAGCTGCCAATACAAGTTAATAGGGCTACTGGCTGCAGGTCTGGTTCTGACCAACCACAGTGAGTAGGGAATGGAGAAACACCCAGTACAAACTGAGGCAAAACTGACACATCCCCTTTATGTTAAAAACGAATCACAGGAACAATGTTCCCTTCAAAACAAAAACATTAAAGATTTTTTTATTTACCTGATGTAAAACTGAAAAATGCTTCCTTATGCATTCCCACTGATCTGTCTCCAATAATGAAAGAGATTTTAAAGTAAATTAAATTTGCAGTGTTTATTCTTGAGTACCCCTTGCAAGATGAAATTTTTCTTAAATTGTTGCTATGCATCCAAGGAGACAACATGTGCTCTGGACACTGTAACAAAAACATTTAGCAGCACAATGATGGTAAGGCTTCCACTTCAGTCCAGACAGCAAGGAAATTCACTCATGGCTGAGACCACAGTCATAATGCAATCAGTCCTGCTTACACACTGTAGCACTGACGGTACCTAGAGCTTCAGGTCACTCATGTTTGGTGTCAGTTTTAATGTAACACAACATGATATATATTTTGAAGGCAAGCTACGTTTTTGAATGGCAGGAGCCATTTTAAAACTAAAGCTTCTCACTTACTGTGGTCATCAGATGGCTGAAGAAAAGGCATTCATTTATTCCTTCCTACTTGCAATGGGGACCTCAGAAGAAAAAGTATTTCTTATTCATGGACAGAACTCAAGACTGTGGTTGCTCAGCTTCCACGGCACTTTCTCTCCCTCCTTTGCTTGCCATGTAGTTGTTTCTCAGATACTTTCTCTCATGAAATGATTTTCAACAGAGCAATGTGCTCAGAATTCATCTGAGCCAACTTCCCTGTCTTGGTTTTTGTCATCTGTTTTCCTTCCACCTTACCAGTTATCAAGGCTGCCAGAACGTCTGCTACTATGCCCTTTCCTTGTGAGAATGCCAATGGATTATAACCTTGATATTTTTTTTCCTTCCTCTTTCCTCTTACAACATAAGCACAGGTACCTCTAGCCAAAACCAAAAATTTGACTGGTGCCTTAGAAACTTATTTTTCTACTCCAGAAAAATCTCATCTGGCCAAATGAGAATATCAGGTGATAAACAGGCTGGGATCAGGAGGATCCTTTTTTTCTTTTTTCGTGTGTGTGTGTGTGTGTGTGTGTGTGTGTGTGTGTGTGATTATGCATATTATGCATTGCCTGACTTCTTTTTCCTCACCTAATTAATAATGCTGAGCATTACAGTGATGCTAATAAATGCTACCATAACAGAATATGGATCTGGTGCTCTACTACTTTGGAAAAGGTTAACCTCTCTTCAATAACTTGCTACCCTCTCATTTTTATTATTGCTCCTTTCCCACTCCCCAATCGATTCTCCATTTCCTTCCCTGCACAATCGGTGCTCCTGACATCAGTGAAGACTCTGAATTTAGACTCTGCAGTGGAGATCTGCAGAGTGCACTGGTGGGGGGAAACTTGCCCTTGGCTGCTGTGTGCATGAGTCACTACAACTGATATTTCGGATGCCCCAGATTATGACCTACTTTACTGTGAATTATTCAGAGGGTGAGTAAGGCATTTCTGAGGCTGACAGAAAATTACAAAAACAGTATTTTCTGCGTTATCAAGGAAGAACTCTTTTCTTAAGCATTAGAACAATTTTGAATTCTTGTATCAATGATGAAAATTCCCTGGAGTCACTGTTCAAAGTCTGCCGAAGAAATGAAATCAGATCCTTGGTCTTCTACTGAAACGTGAGGTGCCTCTTTCCGCACATAAGTGATGATCTAACTGGTGAAAGGCCAAATAGGCCTCCACAAACTGATTTACTCTTTGGCAAAACTAGAGGATTTGTGGCACTGGAAGTACTGTTCTCAGGCTGTTCTGCAAACCCTTTGAGGAGCAGGCCTTAGAGTTAGACAATCATGCCTCTAATTGCTTAGCTGATGTAGCGTCATAGATACATTGAAGTCACTGGTAGCCTTTCCTTGACTTTTATGGGCTTCTCATAACATTTTCTCTGATTCAGTTTTCACATATAATATGTCGATAAGAATAACAGGTCTTCTCTTGGTCTCCAGATCTTATATATGCAGGTCTTGTGTGTAGAACAACGGTCCCCCAGCTCTGCAGGGGAACTAAGTACTACCACGACACTGTGTCCAGGTCAAACTGGCCTTAATTTATGGAGGCTCAAAGGCCTGCACTGTGCAGAGGGCCAGGCTAAATGACTAAAATGGTTCCTCTTAACTCTTGTGAATTTAACATGAGTAACTGAGATACGGATAGTGTCATACAGGGCCAGCTGTTTTTCTACCATTTTTGGAACCATTACTGGAACTTCTCTGACCGTCTATACATGTATGGATTTATACATGTATAAATTTATACATTTAATTATCCATTTAAATTAAAATTGCCATTTAATAAGCAAGTCTTGAAAGAGCTGTGGCTCAGAACTTGCAGAAATTCTTAAAAAATTAAGTACTTACACTGAAATCAATATGAAGGCATCAGCTCTTCCAGGAACCTACGGCAAGTTTGTCGTCTCTTCATATAAGAACCTTAAAAGAGATCTGTGAGAGCTTAAAGAAAATTATTTTTATTCCCTTTAACACCACGATACACCTGTGTTGGCCTCTTTTAAGCCACGTGTTGTAATAAAATAAGAACATCCGTATGGGGAAATTCATAAAACATTAGCACTTTGATCTGTAATGCTCTTAGATTAAACAAACAACAAACAAACAAAACCAAACCAAAACACAAAATACCACAACAGTTTCTACAGTAAAAAAAAATAAATAAATAAATTAAAAAAAAATCCCATGTTCAGTTGCCTGTTTATTCTGCAAATGAAAGGCTGAGATAAGAGACTGCAAAAGGAAAACACAAAATAAGAATGTTTACCATGCAAAGAGCTTCGTTAATACAGAAGATACTTATCTGGACTACTCAGAAGATTCCATATGGATGCATTTTTCTGTTGTCAGAAATAATATTTTGTTTACAATCATCATCATACAAAGCCATTGGCAGCTCCTGGATTCTATGTCAATGTAAGTGCAAGATGCCAATTAGATATAAAGATTAAAAGATTTAACCTATTTAAATTATGCCAAGGTTTAAAACATGAGATATAAAAACAATTATATTCAGGCTACCTCACCAGCCCAAAATGATGGCTAGACTTCTAAGTATGTATGTTTTCAATTTTTAGTGTTAATTAAATTGTCTTAACCAACCTGCATTTTATATCTATTATTTTAAATTTCAACTGATAGTAGGAATACAGTATTTTAATTGGATAATAAAAATTCTAACGAGCTAGAATAATCAGTCAAAGGGAGATGACCACTCTGAATAGAAATTAAAAATTTCTGTAACTTACTACCAAATACTTCCACATAAAAAATGGACATAGCTTTATCCTAGAGGTGCTGACTAATGCCTTCCTTCAACAACCTCAGAAAGCAACACTGGCAATTCTGCCAAAATATTTTAAGTGTATTTAGGAGCTTGTTTAATTTGGTTGTAATTTTTTACGTTGGGCCAATACAAGAAATTTAAGCAACTTCATTTTGATTACAGGGTGACAACATACTGCAGCGGTTACTTAGAGCTTCAACATACATATACAGGAATAATACATTCCTACACACAGTTTTTTCATGTCCATGCAGTCTAACTTTTAAAGAAAGGTTCCAAACAAAACTGTAAAAACCTTAAGCTTTTTTTTTTTTTTTTTTCCCCCTCTCTGGTGAACTTTTCTTCCTACTTGTTACTAATATCTTCTTCCTGTATATAGCTACTTTAATACTTACAAATGAGGCAACAAAGAAAGTCAATTTGACACTTAATGATCCACACAGAAGTCACTGACACTCTGCCAAGGAATTAATTAAAATTACAGTCACATATAATGACACCAACAATAAATACTCATATACAGGTAACAAATTAACTCATTAATTCAGCCAGTACACAGCAGTAAATAACTATATGGAAATAACAAAAATTTTATATCTGCTTTAAATGTTAACTCTGTTTTTCACACTGAGTTTCCTTCCTTGGTTGTTCAAAATTATTACACTTTAATGGGATATTAAATTTATATTTATTGAAGAATCTGAAATAAATTGCTTGGAACCTTCCTAAAAACACTTCAAGAAGATTCACAGATATATTCATGTCCTGCCTTACTCATGAAAACAAACAAACAACAACAAAAAAAAACAAAGTTAGAGCACTACAGGTATATGTTTTCATATATGCATATGCACACATACACATATATATGTATTGTTTTATTTCTGATTAGCAATAATTTTCAGCTTTTATCTGCTAAATTATGGTCCTGTGCTGCCGTACTGTATATGCAAAACTCCTTCACAAGGAAGCAGAAGGTCATCCCAAGAGCATCTGATGCCTTTTCAGGCTGCTGTGTCTACGTCAGAAATAAATCCCATCAATCCATCCTTGCATTTAGGTCATATGCATCTACCCTCTATCCCGTACCATATATTAATAACTTATTTTGTCACTTTTATGGTGGCTTCTCTGACATAATTTCAAGAAACAAGGCTCTGTTCTCCCAACAGAGCCTTGGCCATGTTTGCACTAGCTTCTGCAGGTAACTTGCTGCTAACAGCCCACTGGTGACATACATGCTGCCAAAATGAGACTATCACTCCCAAGTCCACACAATATCTGCAAAGTTTATTAGCTGATCATTTTAATCCTCTAGAGTTTTAATTAAAGCAGATTTTGCAAGCATTGAGGTACTAGGTGCTTTCAATTTACTGATACGATCTTTGGTAGGAGGAACTTAATCAGGGAGTCATCTATAATACACTGTAGGATCATGCCTATATTAGCAAAAGCCATGGCATACTTCCAAGTCAGCAGTCAAGAATCAACTTGGTACTTATCAATTTGGTAGAACAGGTTCATCACAAGAACAGGAAAGTATACAAACAGCAGCAACGTACCATTCCTCCCCTGGTTTTGTTCTGACAGAACATTTTATGGTATGATCACAAAATATAACAAGGGCTTTCAAAAGAAAATTAAAATTAGGTTCTGTTTAAAACTGCAGTTACTTTGGATGCCTTGACTGCATCCTTATATAATAAAAATATATCTTAGCCTATATAATAACGATATCATAATATTTTTAATACCAACATCACAGTTTCATTGGCATTAATGAAATGGACCATACCTTCCATTCATTAACTTATATATCCTGTGTCCCACAATAGCACCATTCTTTGCAGAAAAATGCAAAGACTTTGAAGTTAGCAACTATAGAGGAACCAGTATATAGTGTTTTTGTTGTTGTTTTGTTTTGTTTTAATTATTATTTTCCTGTGAACCTTAGTCAGTAGCTAGCTTATCAGCTGAAACATAAAGTACATTCTTTTACCACGATTTTTTACACATCTAATAAGCCATTTTATCCTACACGCATCCAATACTATATATGTGTACAATAAAACAAGAAATGATGGCTGGGACCACGATTTTTTGCTGTTTGCCTGAAAAAATAAGTCTAAAACTAACGTATTTCCAGGAAAAGAAAAACAAACAAAAACCCAAGTGTATCAAACATGATAAAGAACAATTTTCAACCTATTGGTCAAATTTTATATTTATCAATAAGGCTAAAATGATTTGTGTAAGTTGTGGAATTTGCCAGTGAGTTCTCTTTATGTGTTCTCTTGATGGAGGTGATGTAAGGGGAAATTTAACAACAACAAAGACGTCTTGTTTCCATAGCAGGGGGAGGGAACCAGTGAGCCAAGACAGGCTGATAGACTTCAGCATAATTTGCTATTTCAGGTGAAGGGAACCAATGAGCTGGGATAGGACTTAACATAATATTGTGCCATAGTAGCAGAAAGGGACCATTAAAGCCAAGATGGGCCTTGGTATAATTTTTGCTAACCCTGTGAAAATACATTTGGCATTACTGGTGGTGAGACAAGAACTAACCAAACTGCTGATTTAGCATAACTGTAAGGCCTAAGAATATCTATAAACTGCAGCGGAACTGCTGAACTAACAAATGGCTGATTTAACACAATAAATAGCACATAGGAAAAATAATGCAGTAACAGCATAGTTAAGACAGCTGCAGAATGAGGGGAAAAGGAACTATTTGAAAGCGATACTGCCTTTGGAATATAGAATTTGAAATTCTATATGGAATATTGAAAAAAGATATGAGAGTCAGTTTCAGAGTTTCCCAGAGAAACAGCAGGACAAGGACACAGTGACCAGCTACCTCTGCACTGAGGAAATCACTCAGCAGAAACAATGAACTACCAGCCTGGAAAACCAAGGAAGTAAAGAATGGAAGGCCATCGGTTATGGACTCCTGAGGGGATAAAAGACACCTGAGAAAACCACCAATGTGGGATCTGCCAAAGCAGGTCTACATTAAAACCCCGAGTAGCTACAAATACACAGCTAGGAAAGTGAACACCATGCCCAGGAGCCCTCAGAATGCCGTCTGGAACACCAGCCCAGACTGAGGAGCCACAGAGGTGACCCATGGCCACCATGGGCTGGAGGCCCCAGGGTTTGGGAACGCTCATCATAACCATGACACTGTGCTGCTGGTAGTTCGGTGACTGTATTGGGTAGTTTGTTACAGCTGTCCACCGTCATTATCATCTACACTTAAAGACTATTTACTATCCACTGCCACTCTTGTAATTACCTCAGTATCCTAATTGTCTATTGTTATTGATTACTTATGGCTATCCATCACACAGTTACGCATTGCTAAACCACAGTTGCATTTGGTACTACTATGCTTAAATTTATAATAAGCTATTAATCAATACAAGTTTTAAAGAGCTATCCTACATACTTTATGTAGTTACAGACTCTTTATTCACTTCATAACATGTTGTCAGCTCCCCTCTTTCTCCACTAACACACCGAATTATGTGAAATCATTTGGCAATGCATATAGAAACTACCTCAGTCAGATGCACTTCAAAAAAAAGATAAATTCCTCATTCCTAGCTAAATAAGTTGTGATCAAAATTAGAGCTAATATAGAATACACAGAAATACAAAGAAGAGAGTAACACAAAAATTGTGTCATTGCAGGTCTATCGACAGAGACTATAACAAACCCTGCATGTCCAAGTAGCAGATTAGACTTCACTATCTTTTTCAAAGACTGACCTTCTCTTCATCCTGGTCAGATGGTAAATCCTCCCTCCATTGTTTCTTCAGAAAACAATGACTTCCGTCTCGCAGAATCAAGGCCGTCACTGATATAAGTATCCCATACGTCAGCACCTGTGGTGGGTGCCTGCGGGCAGCGGCCTCTGTGAGGGGAGAGGTGTGGGCTGCCCAGGCCTGCCCCAGTTCTGCAGTGCCTGTACCTCAGGGCATCCCCGAGTCTGTCAGCCATTTTTGTCACCGTTTTTAACTATCCTAACCTATCTTAATTAGTAATGTGATAATTTAATTTTCCCTGAGTTGGGTCTGTTTCGCGTGTGGCAGCAGATGTCCTTGTCTTCATCTTGACCCATGAGGTTTTTTTTTTCCCGCCTCTGAACTTTTGAGGAGGGGAAGTGAGAGAGTGGCTGGGTGGGTGTCTCGTCACAGCCCAAATGACCACAACAAAAGTCGCAGCGCTGTATCGAGGCTGTGTCTTGGTACAGTGCCTTGCCAAGGGAAGGACATATACGGCTTTCATAAGTTTTAGATATCATTTAGAGTCACATAACCTGTGCTACTATAACTGAATTTCATTCACTGGTGTTAAACAAATCCATCAAACATCGTAACTAAAAGAAGGAAATACTTTATTTTCACTCTCAGTAAATTATAATGTGAAAGCGTGACTAACTTTTCAGGAATAAATCCTCTGAACTATTAGGCTACTTTTTCTACATTTGCATCCACCTCAAATTTTCTTCAGGATAGGAAATTTCAGAACTACATTAAAGATAACTCACAGGCTTTTTGTAGTCCAGCACTTGGAATAGTTGCATAATAGTAAGTAAAATTGACACAAAGACACAATGCATGTGTTTAGAGGAGCTGACAGAGAAAACAGAAGTTTTCTGCTATGCCTTGGTCTCTTTTGCTAAATCTGTTTACAGTCTCAGTAACAGGGAAAAAGAGTACAAGAAACTGAGTTGTGGTTTGTTTGTCTTTATCATATACTTTGTTTCATAAGCCAACCCGGAAACCTTGCCTTGAAACTGGTCAGATACAACCAAATTCTCTCAGTAAGCAGTATACTAGTCAATGTAACTGGTAAGCCACAGGCCCAAGACATTCTTACAGCCATGATGACATAAAGCATCAGGTGATGCTTCTAGGAAACCAACAATTTGTTTATCCTGTGATTAACTTTTTTTTTTTTTTTTTTCCTCACTGAATGTTATTGGTGAGAGACTATGGATGAGGCATGAAGTAGGGCATTCTGTTCAACAGTAGAAGCAATATCGTTAGGGCCACGGAAATCAGTCCATTGATTCCCTCCCTGCAGAGTGCTAAGTGACTTGAAGTTCATTAAAACTGTAGCTTTGACTAGCTTGGCTGGAAATTACAATACAGGCCTTATTATATAATGTATTCCTCTAATGTATATTTTACTTATCATAGATTATGAATGAATAGAAGCATGATTTTAGATAAAGGGATGGAAGGTAAATGTCAGCAGATGATAATATTCTCTGTATCAACATAACTTCACATATTGACTCTGTAGACCCTTCCCTTGAGGCCAGATCTGGCAGGCTGTGATTTATGAAACAGTTTAAGGTGTATATTTGATAACCAACTACCTTAATTAGTTTAGTCATTATCAGTCTTCTTGATCGTTTTGGTTCCATTCCAATCTCTATTGATGTCTGTTAGAAAGCTCTGTTACTATCAAGGGAAAGTAGATCATATTTCAGCCTCTCTAACTTGCTTTCAGTAGCTGTGATTGGATCATCATAAAGAAGTGGAAAGTTCTCAGTTCTAGAAAAAAACAGGGGCACTTATTTTGGCCATCTTTTCTTCTTTTTCCAGGCAGCCCCAAGTGCTCAGGATATTAAAAAGTGGCTCATGCTACAAACTTTCTGGTCATGTGCCAAATTATCATGGCAATCACATTCAAGGATAGTAGTAGGATAGGTTTGAATTCAAGTTGCTAATATATGTCCTCAACCTGAAAATTTTATTCCAGTTTCTGTAAATAAAACTAATAAATTACATATGATATTTCTTCATTTAATTTATTATTACTGTTAGGCTTCTTTGTGCCTTTACTTTTTTTTTTTTTTAAATCTCTATCTTTTCATGTCTCTTTTTTATTTTTATATTAACAATTTATTCTCCCACTAGATGCAGACGCAAGCTATTTGATGTTGCTAAGCTCATACACTGCCATTGTTATTGTTATCAGTATTAGTAATGGAATCATTATCATTCTCATCACTAAAAGCTAGCTTATTATCTGATAAGTCAAAACTTCCTCCCAAAGATTTTGAGGTATTTGATTTTCCCTCATTTGTATTCTCAGAAATCATTTCTTCCTCACTTGCTGGAGTTGAAAATGCACCTTCAGTAAGTAAGCTGCCGTTCTGCTCATTATGCAGCTTTGATTATTAATTTTTCTTTTCTCCTTTGCAAAACAGAAAGTGAAGAATAATTGTGTTTTCAACTGGTTTGTGGCTCCCAAGAGAGTTCCTTTCAAAAACAGCTACTAGGGGTTAAGTTGTGATTATGTGGACTGGAGACAACTATTGATCACATCCATGGGAGTTAAGACTGACAGTTGAACCACGGCATTGTCTGGTGGTGGGCAGGTTCTTGGGGAATAAACTTTGGGAGAAATTTCAGATTATGATACCAGTGACAAGCAGGCCTTTCACAGGTGCAAAAGATGAAATAATAGTTCCATTCTTTCTCACCTCATTTTCTCACCCATATTGACCTGGCCACAACCTAGCCTGAACTCTAATTAGCTAATTGAGTTGCAACATCTCAGACAAGGCTTTCAGTGTTTACTTTCACTTCACAAATGCTTGGATGTTTCCTATTCTGTTGTTTCAATTCCGAGACAAAGCTAAAATTTGTCCCACTATAGAGTGGGAACTCCGTGGTTCTTCTTGATCATCACTAGTCAACTGCTCTAGCATAGAATATTGACCATCTTCATATCTTTCTGCAAGATGAGGTCACACTATGACCAGCTTTCTTACATTGGGTATTGTATAGTGTCCCTCTTATTTCTCTGTGACACTATAGAGAGGGTTAAATTTTCTTTTGAGAATTGTTTGATATTGGAACCCTTTTCTTTTATTTAAGGCACACAACTCTTCTTTTATGAAATGCTACTTCACTATATAAATGGGGTCAGTGACAAAATTCTTCAATGAGAAGGCATTAGGCAGAGCTCTCTCACAATTTCATGTATGGAATTCACCATTTTCTTCAATGTACTGAGCAAATACTAGTTAGTATTCCACTCAGCTACCCCTTCAGAGGAGAAATCCAGATTGGTGCCATGCTTGAAAGCTTTACATTTTGCTTCTTCCAGGAAACTAACAAATATTTTAAATATATGGAATATTTTTACGGATATGATAGTCCTTTTCTCAATTAGGAAAAAGCGTGGCTTTAAAATGTCACACAAGTATTTTACCTACAACAGAAATATCAGTATTATAATGTAAACCTGTTAAAAGCAAATATAATGTATGGAAAGAACATTATTCAGTTTCAATGCCACTGGAACCATGGCCCGAGCAGAAAGATTGCAACCAAGTCATGAAAATTTTTAAAGATACAGGACAAATATGTTTCATTATCACTATATTCACAGCACAGAACCTGAAAATGGCATTGGATTTTGTTTAATGGGACTGTACATTTTCTTTACATTTTGCTCTAAGTTGCAGCCTGGTCAAGTTTAGCAATATTACATTAAGCATGCACAAACTGTAGCAACGTAACTGCAAATTTATGCCTGCTTTAGAAAGAAAAATGCAAGATAGACTGCATATAGAATTTTATATATCTTGGTTAATTTCCAACGGAGCTGCAACAGATTACTGTTTTTCATGAAACAAATCATACTTAACATATATATATACAACTTACGTATATCTTTCAGTGCTGATCAACCTGCAGATTACACTATACTTGCATGAAAACAGTGAGAAACAGAAAAAAATGAAAACAGATAGGAAGTTATTTTCTTTAGTTCCTTCTCTCATCTTACTGTTCTGGCTGCTCCTCTTCATTTGTGTCAAAGGGTAGGGAAACTGAATGCTAATTAGAAAAAAAAACAAAACAAAACAAAAAAAAACAAACAAAAAAAAACACCACCACCACCACCAACTAACAAACAGATAACTTGCATTTACACAGTATCAAGCCTGAAAAATGCTGCATGCACTTATTTGCCATGGGAAGCAACTACCATTATAAAATCAGCATTGACTTGGCAACGTACAATACACCTGAAAGAGTATCATACCACATCCAGATTTAACAGTAAATATTTGGAAAATTCAATTTAATTTGAGGTTTTCCCAAAAGAGCTTCAGGAAGGGCACTAGTTGTATACAGGGCAGCACCTAGAGAAGCTGAATGCTGATGGGTTCCCCAGGGTCTTGCAGGCAGCTGCAATGGTAATGCCTAACTGATCCTTAGTCAGCTATTTTATTTCCCAGTGACATTCATTGCACATTTCAATTCTTGTGAAATCAGCAAATATTTAATGTGACAAACCAGTTTCAAGATGAAATTAAGCACAGAAAAAGCAGTGATGTGATTTTCCATTACGTACACAAAAGGATGGAGGAATTAACTAAACAACCAATTTTCCCTTTTGTTTTATCTCAGCAAGACCAAAATGTATTGCCAATGTTTCTGCTTCGGTTGTGATTATAGAATGAAAAAGATTCTTACCTGCATACTCTCACAGCTTGGATTAAAGCATAGAAAAATGTCTTATTTGTTAATGACTGTTTTCCTGAAGATTGATTGAAGAGTTGTTTAAAATACTGAATGTAAAGACCTTTAAGACTGATATCTTTCCAGGAAAACAAAAACAAAAACATTTTTTTTTTTTCAGAAATCTGTTCACTAAAGAAACAATGTTAGAAAATGTCAACCACTCCTCTTCTCTTAACAGCAGTAATGTGGGTCTAACAGAAGACTCACAAGGATTCTAGTTGTCGGTTATTCTTTTTGTTGGTGCAACATGAGAGATTTTTGAGTTAGATACCTGATTCAGATATTGTATGGAACAGCTCTTAAAAAAACAGATGGAAGTTTTGTTACTGTTATTGAACATACCACAGGGAAGACTAATGCAAACACCAGATAAAAATTCTGAAGTAGTCACAGAAGACTTTGCTCTGTTTTATTACATACAACCATATCACGGACATGGGTCTATTAACTTTTTGGAGAAATGATGAAAAATACTATACCTTACTGAAGTGAGATCATAAGTTATGTAAAATGGGCTTGTCTGACTACTTACAGCAAGGAAGATAGTCTCACATAGACTTGTGGGATAACTGCATGTCAAAACATATAGTCAACTAGCAAAACTGTAAAAAAAACAAACAAACATATGCTATGCAAAGACAGTAAACAAATTGTAAGAGTTAATATTTTTGCACTCAAAATAGGTACAGTAATACAGCCATGATGAGCATAGCACAGAAACATAAACACAACAAAACTGTATTATTTTCCCTCTGAAAGAACCATAGCAGCTCATATTGTGAGTATTCGCACATTTAGGCTCTGAAGCTTCTTTTGGGCACTAGAGTTTTCTTTATTGCTTCCATTGGGCTCCCTCCTCATAGAACCATGACATTGAAGCCTACCTTCCCAGGCGGTGGCATTTAAATGGGTACTTCTCCCAGTCTGACAGCCTCTTCAGATGGGTATCTGGGTTTGGCACTCAGGCCGTGCTGCTCCTGCTGGGGCTCTGCATTTGATGGCAGAATGCAAAAAGGCACCTTCCTGCTGATTTTAAAAGTATCAGTAGGTTGCACAGTCCATCCTGGTTGTCTATTGAATAGAACAGTGGACTGGAAATCTTGGAGGGTTTTGTTCTGAGTTCTCATGAATGGCTCTGGGCACTGCACTTAACGCTTAATTTCTCTAAATGTATAATGGAACAATAACACTTACTGCATGTGATAGAGCACTTACCTAATTCAACAGCCAGAATAGTTCTTTGTAGCCTTCCAGCTGCTTCAGATATTGTCCCCCTGTGCAATTCCTTCTGCTTTGACATAATGCTCCACAAGTTTCAGACTTTCAGGTATCACCTATAGATTCAACTATCTTTAGTTTTTAAATAGCTTTTCTGTCCTTCAATTAGAGGAAAAAATAAATAAATAAAGGTTTGCTATCATGTAACATTGAATACTTGCTAGAATTACCAGGAGATAAATGGACTTTGATTTTCAAATGTGTATTAATGGGTCAATATTCTTTCTTGCCATATACATATCTCATAAATTATAGTGTCATTACGCTTGCAGAATGAATTTGACCTTATCTACTGAGCACTGTGTTTTAGTATTAATAGTTTTTGTTCTTAACAGCAATTGGGAAATACGGCCAGACATGGTGAATGATATATTCCTATCTATACAGCATGGCTCTACTCATTCAAAAAATGCAGTATGAAAAAGGGTGATAATAACAATTTATTTCTTTATTATTATTTCTTTTAACACTAAATACATGTGCTTAATACTGAGATTTTATAAATTTAATATTGACACGGAAAACTGCTTTCCTCTATGGTTTTAAAATGGTAGAAAATGCTTGAATTGAAATAATTATGCATCTCTGGATGAAGGTTATGAGTGCAGAGATTTGCTTATTTTCACATCTTTTTTTTTTTTATAAAGTAAATACAGAGCTGAGTAAGTCCAAATAAGAAAATACATCAAGTTAAAGGGTGGTGTATAGGTAGTTTTTCAAGTAGTGCAATGTCTTCAATTCTAAACAAACAGGGCTTGGGTCTAAAATTCTATTATTGTGAAATACCGCAAATAAACTTGGCAAGAGGGTGACTTTATACAATATTTATACTAGGAAGAAAGGGAACAATGCAATGGATAAGAATGAACTGGTCCAGAATGCAGAAACACCTATGCTAAAGTAATACAGCACCAGCTCACCAGGACATCCCTGGGCACTGACAAAAAGAATACCACAAGGAAAGTAATGGGAATGCTTTATGCTGGAGAAATTCATCATGACATAATAATGAAACGTAACTGGACAATACTACAGAAATGCTTTATTGGGCCAAATCAGTGGAATTTTATCAGGAAAGAATTTGATTCTTGCTATTTAACAACATCAGTATAATATTTCATTTGTATGGATGAGAAATAGAAAAACAATAATGGAAAGTGTCATTAAAACCATGTCAAGCCATGATGTCCTTGAAACCAGGTAGTAATCTTCTGCACGAATTGAAATGACACCAGAATGGGATTCTATGCATAAAGAACCTCAAAGAAATGAAGCAGAAGAACAAACAGGCTAGCCTTGAACATTATTGTTTTTATGTCTCTTTTGCTTAGAATAGAACAACTTCGTTATAAGTTTAGGATCTACACAAACTGAACATTGCATAGTCTGAGACGCAGTATTAAAATCTAAAGCAAGAGACTTCAGAGAAACTCCTTTTTCTTCAAGACTGATTAATTCTGGCTAATTCCTGTTTTTGCAAAATCAGTGTGTTGCCCTCCTGTCCCACATTCTTAAGAAATCACTAAGGAATCATGCTAGCTCCAGGAGCCACTGGCCTCCTCTTCCTTTAGGATAATTATGCATATAGGTAATGAGACTACCATAATTTGAAAGGAAAAAAAAAGAAAAGAAAAACAAAAAAGAATAAAAATCCTGTATTTTTAACAATTTGGTTCTGGGTCATTTCCCGATTTCTCTCTAAGATAAGTTGGACCCAGTCTTCTCTTTGCTCAGCCCTGAGGAGCTGGGTAAGGTTCCCAACTGTGTTTTCCCTTTCCCCTTGAACAGCAACTCATGGGTCATCCACATGACATTTGGTCAATGCTGCCTGACGTGGAAGTACTTTCTAGGGTGAAATAATGCATTCCCGACATCAGTCTTCTACAACGATAATGAGGCTATCACATTAGCTATATCAGAAGTTATATTCCTTCTAATTAAAACAAACTTGTTTTAATGTAAATGTGTTTATATGGTCAGAGAAACATGATGGTTATTTTGCTAGGTTTGGATATGTCATGAGTGTTGGGTGTGGTTAAGCCTACTTATTCAAAACCTGTTGCTGCAAGTCCACAAATTAAATGGGTTTAATAAGAGTGGACTCCTTGTTCTGAGTTCTCGCTTTTCTTGTCAAATTCTATTTTTTTAAAATTATTATTATTATTATTATTTTGTGGTTGATGCTGAATGTAGACTAGGTGCCTAATTGGAATTTTGCTCAAATAGTTATTAAAATAATTATTTAAAGAATAAGCAAATATGTACTCATATTTAAAAATATATATGCATATATAGCTGGTGCTCCTTGTGGAACTGTGATAGAAGAAAATACCATTATGTGCCTTGAGCTGATATATTTCTGTTTTATGCTACTGCCTAAAGCACAATCACAGAGCAAAGAAATGAGAAATTTTAAAGGCTACTGAACACTGGAGATGTGAAATCAGCACCAGGTTATTTAGCACAGGTTCTTAGAATGATATGTAGGGGAGATGCACTGCTCAAGGACTCTCTAGCACACACTTATAATTGTAATGTTTGATGGGCCACTGTGTAATACAACTGCCTGAAATATAAAAAGCCAAAAGAAAATAAAGGCCCCTGAACTCCCCTAAAGCAACCTCCCATAATTTCTCTTGCAACTCGTTTCTTTTCTAATGTATCATTATGTTTTACTTGTATCTGTTTCCAGGTTCACTGATATAAAATGCTGATCACAGCCATTTTTACAAGTACACTTTTCCATCTCTATTTCTAAAAAACAAATAGAATCCCAAAAGGCTTAACGTATTATTAAACACTCGCCATTTCTATCAGTTTCAGTGGATGATAATGGCATTTGGTCACTCTCAGACCTGCAAACTAAGTTGAGATCTCTACCGAATGGAATCAAGTTCAACCTTGACATTTGGCTTCAGTTTGCTTCATTTTAAAATAAATGCATAGACACTTACTTGAATTTCACTGTGCCCTCTGGACACTTAGGCACACACACAATTCTAAACTACTTCAAGGCATCTGCCTTACTTTATCTTAATCATGGTATTGTTTCCTCTTAATATAATTGTTCCACAACAAATGTTATCAGTGCTGCACTAGAACTTCATGGGGAAGGTTTGGCCCTATTCTGTGAGCAAAGGCTTGGCAAATATCTCAGGATAGAGTGCTAGGACCACGGATACATTGCAGGGAAATGACATGGTCTTGTATTTTATATGATTTAAAAAAGAGAGACCTGTTCTCAGGATGCTGCTATCAAGGAGACTCTAGCAGACAGAAGGTCCACTGAAGTGAAATTCTAATAGTAACACATGGAGAATCATCAACTGTAAATCAAGGAGGGTGTTTAGTTCAGCTTGTTAAAAGACAGACTAGCCTGAAATTTCATGTCATCTTGACAGATTTATGGTATGAGTGGATACAGAGCCTGACCTGCCATTTTTGGCAGAGTCAAATTTGCCATCCAATAAAATATTCAGGCAGGTAATTTTCAACTTTAAATGTCCATGTCCCCTCTTTCAGTCAAATTCTTCCCTTATGCTATGAAATCCAGAGTGATTCCACTGACTTGTACAGGCTTTTCCCATTTACTCTTTAGTCAGTGGAGTGGCTGTAGATTTAAATCAGTGTAATTGGAAGTAAAAGTTGGCTTTTTAAGTCTACTTCTATTTTTAAAGTCTTCTCTGTCAAGTTTCATGAGGTCAGATGTGAAGATGAATTTGTTGTTTAAGCTTCTTTCTCCTGCAGGCAAAAAGCTTAATCATTTTTTTTCTACTGACCTTGTCTTGTCTAAAGATGAGTCAATGAATCAAGTTATGAATGATACATCATGAATAAATGATTTATGCCTGGTCAGATCAAATATGATATATTACTTAGGTCCTTGAGTATTATTGCATATAAAGATTTATCCAAAGTGTCATACAATTGGTCAGGGAGAGAATTCCTGAGCCTCTGTATCCTCTTGAAAAAAAAGGAAAAAAAGAGGAAAAAAAAAAAAAAAAAGTAAGTAACTGTTCTCTGATGACAGAAATTTGTCTTGGCAAAAATCTCTCTCTGACACAGGCTTAGGAAGGATGGTCAAGCAGGTATAGCTCTCTGCAGGATGTCCCAGATATGCCTGCCTTCCTGATTCTTTGCAAACTCCCTTCACATCTGTCCCACTGTGTATAGGGTGTTGTTACAATGATCACCTTAGAGACTGATGTGATTAAACAACATAGCAATTTCTTTTCATGTATTTACAAGAGTAGTTTTTACCCTTATTTATTTGCTGGTCCAATAGCTTTCTGTCTTAGCCTTTATCATATGGATTACTCATTATTTGAAGCAGATTAATGTATTCTGAAAATTATGTTTTCTCAGTAATATTATTAAAAAACAGAAAAGTTGGTAAGTATATTCTGACAATAAATTGCTCCCCTTACCCTAAAAAGGCAATACAACCAGCAGGAGGTGATGGAACTTCTTCATTGCACATGGACAGTGAGGGCCTCATGGAAATAAGTTTTTGCAGTTTACAAAGTTGCACAGCTTAGAGTCAATTCCTTGGATGGCTAGTGAAGTAACTGAGGCAGAATTCTGCCAGTCTAAAAATGCACAGTAGGAGGTGCATTACTGCTTTGCTAGATGGAATGAAAAAAAAAAAAAAAAAAAAAGAAAAAAAAAGAAAAAGAAAAAAAAGCCACGATGCTGCAACCAGCCACTATACATTTTTCTCCCTAAATCTAATGATAAAACATCACTGGTGTTTGCCATGGAACATCAAGCTAAATTCTTCATATATTAATAAAAATGTTACATGCCACAAATTTATGTATTGGATTTTTGTACTGTAAAAAGAATTATTTAAAAAGCTGAGTTGTTATTTAAACTGCTGCTTTCCCTGCTATTTTATAATAGTGAGTGATAATGAAGTTGTCATTTTACATATAGGATAATAAATTGCCTTGCTATGAATACAAGGCTATTACTCACTCATAGGGCCCTGATTATGTTAGGCTAGGAGAGCATGACAAGCACTTTATGAATGGCAGAGTCCTGAAAGTGAACTCAGTCAGTGTTCATTATAGGGTCATTCTGCTAGAATCCGAAATGCGAACTTCATGCGTGGGGGTATGATCTAATTTTTCTTGCTCACTGTAGAAGTAACATCTGCATATCAAGGTCCCCCATCACAGTTCTGCACCTTCATTTTAGATAACACAGTGATCTTTCACTTCAGGGAATGCAGTGACACATGACATATGTGGAAACTTACTCAGCTAATTTGGCCATCTTTCATATGTAGTCCCACGCTGACAAACACCTGCCTGTCACACGGGCTAGACAAATCCATCTTTATGAATTCCAACACCGAGCCCTATTATTATTCAGAGGAAAAACACACAAAAAAAACTTAGAAATGTCAACCTTTTTGTGGTGGATGCAGACAGCAATCTATTTTTCTGCTTGTTTTACTGGATGCTGCATTCCAGTTTGGAATTCAACAATTCCTTTTTGATAGGTATTAGACATTTCACTGTCTGACTAGTTATGGCAGTACACCTTCTCTCATGTTACAACTTATACATACACGTGTTACCTGGTTTTAGACCACAACGTTTAACGTTAAGGTTTTCCTTCTGTCTTCTATAACAACCTCCACAGGTTTATTCTATCAATACAAAGACATTTGTCAGACATTTTGTCTTCATTATTGACGCAAAATTGCCCCATTTTACCTCACTTTACATATTCATTCTTTAACTTTCATTCAAAAATGCAGGACCACGTGAACACTAATATCATTTTACCTAATACCATTTTACAATTTACATTTTATATTTCTATATTTTCAGCTCTTAAGGTACATCTCTAACCACTGTTTTCCCTTCTTCCCATAGAAGAGACAGTGACAGAGTTCTGATAGGGCACTGTACTCACCATCACCTTTCTGTAATCACGGTTAGGGGATACAGAACAATGCTGTCTGAAACCGATTTGTATTGTACAGTTCAAAAGCAGCTTATTCTTAAGAGATGACTGGTAACTTTTTTTTTTCTTCCTTTTAATGAAGAAGTCAAATTTTAAGTACAACAGCCACTAAACTGTCATTGATGTTAAAAGGAGGTGAATACTGGCATGGTATTAATTCTGATGTGCATTCTTTTGTGCAGGAAAAGCAACCTTTAACCCCATGGGGTAATTCATCTTTGGCATGGCAATGACCTCTGCTGAAATACACCAAAGATGAATTCAAGGCATTGGCTAGAAACCTTATTAGATTTCTCTTGGAATGAGATTGTCAAACAATGTCAGTTAAAAGTGCTTCTCCTATTTGTAGCTCAGCCTCAAACAAGTGGATGAGATCTTCACTTGGTGTATGCTGACAGCCTCAAAGGAGTGATCTTGGTTTACAACACTTGAGATACTGCCCAGAGCCTCTTCAGCTGAGAGAAGACTAAGCAGAAAGAGATTGAAGTTTGTTAGAAATAATGTCGATGGACCGTTCAAGGTCACTCTACTGCAAGAAATCTTGCTTTGATGCCTTTATATACTTGCATAAACATGGGCTTTAAAACTTTAAACTCAAACATTTTGATCTTGCTTATTTTACCAAGTCCTCAGACTACCCACACCCATTCTTGTCTGATCCAGTGTCTCAAAATTGATTCCGCTCCCAGAGCCACTCAGAGTCCCTTGTGTATTCCCTGCTAGCTAGCTCCCAAGAGCCCGTGTTTCTCTTTCAAAGACAGGATTTGGTTTTGTTTGTAGTGTTAGTCTAGGAAGTAGTCTTACTGATCTCATACCTTGCCCTTCCCTACTAAACCAATCAGTGTGAGGCTGATCTCCTCTTCCTGGTCTAATGCAAATTCTGAAGAGATTCAGAGCTGGTTAAACTGGCATCAGAGTTCTTTGGACAAGCGTCATATCTCCACTGTGTGTTTTCTGCTGCAATGAAATTTTCTTACCAGGTCCTGCCTTTCCTAGAGCTCACTTTTGTCATTCTAAGGACTTTCAACCCACGGGTGGCCCCATTAGGCAGTTATAGATCCACTGGCCAGAATTTGTTTCTGCTCTCATCCTGCTCATAAGTACAGTACAAAAACACTTCATTGTGACAGTGTTAAATTATTCTTCAGTTCAGTTGCATGGTTACAATATCTACACGTCATATAAAATCCAAATGCCATCATAATTACATGTAGACTCCATTCATACATGGATCTCTATGCGATTATTTGATAAGGAATACAGGAGCAAAAGATGCTATAGCAATCTGAAAACAGTGACTTTTTTGTATATATTCCCATTCTCTCAGACAAATCCAAGCCTATACCAAGCCTGACTACTTGAAACTGTTATGTCAAACACACACACATATATATAACTTTATTGTTCAGAAAAAAAAAAAAAAATCTGTGAAAGAAAATAATGGTCCAATCTCATGGGCAGAGCCACAGAAGATTTTCATACCTAGGCAAAGAGCATTTGGCTTCAATTATGTTTTTCCATGACATGGACTTGCACAATCTATCAGCAGGAATTCAAAATCAGATACTTGCATAAATTGTTGATATACAGCTGGCTTTTATTTTCATGGCACATGTTTACATGGCTTAAAGAAAACATATTCTGAATGAATATGTTTCACAAATTAGTCCTTAACATTCCATGAGATATTCTAGTCAAGAGCTGCAGTTTGTATGGAGCTAACGTACCAAACTAGATTAATGTTCTAGCCATTATTAAGAACACTATGAAGGTATCACTTTTATTTTTACTTTTAATCCTGTGAACATGAAAGCAGTTTCAGGAAAAAAAAAAAAAAAAAGGCAAACAAACAAACCTACACAAAATGGAAATAAAATTTGGAAATACACATTTGTTTACAATGAAAATATTTCATTACACCTCTCAAGTGCTTCATAAGTAGAGAAAAAACTTCAAGTTATTTATATGTAATAAACAAAACATGGAATCATGGAATTCATATTTTCATGAGATTACTTAATCATAAATGGAGTGGTCTCTTTCTTCAGATAGAATTCAAGCTGTTCAATATATTTTATTATTATTATTATTGTTGTTGTTGTTTGTAGGAGTCTCATACTGTATACTTGGAGATTGATCCCAAGCATGTACCTCTGAAAATCTTTATTCCCAAAAAAACATACAAAGGCACCTACCTGAAAGGCCAATTATCTGAATGTCAGGGCTACCTATCTACCAGCATTTAAAAAGAGGATGATTCAAATTTTACCTGTAAGTAAATTATTGGATCCCAGTTTCTGAGGTTCTGTCTATATATATTTTTCTTGCTTTTCTCCTTCTTCCCAATTTTTATTATACTTTAATGCCCTGGGATCTATGTTACTAAATCAGCAGCTTGAGAGGCATATGTTAAGAGCTTACTGGCAGAACCAACTAAAAAAAGAAAGCAAAAACAACAACAAAAAAGCAAATGAATATAATTTCAAATCATTCAGTGCAATGTACATCATACGCATCTCCATATTCCAGTTTGATTTCTAGCAAAAATAAAGCAATGGAAAAACAATGTCTAATTCACGACCACTTTCACAAATTGTCTATTATTGAATTCCAGTCCACGGTGCCTTCTGTACAAACACTGTCATAGACCGCAAAAATCATAATCGTAGCACAGATAAGTGTACTTCTTAATCAAAGTACGTAGAATCTCCTTACATTAATAGTCAATGTTACCTTTTCATTACAGTATGTTATAAAAGTACAGTTCACACAACGTAAACTAATTTTGCAAATATGCTGTTGTATTCAGACTCAACATTCTATAATGAATTATAAAAATCAACTGTTCATTGCACATTTCCATACAACATATTTATTGGTTTCCAGGAATCACTGCATCAAGTTTATATTACTGCATGGCTGAAAAAACTAGTTACTTAATATTCAGAATCGACTAGCTATCAGTTGTGGTACCTTGATTTTACTACATGAAAACTTCGATGTAGACGGAACGAAGGAGTCATCGTGCAGGCGTCTCACACTGTGTCAAAGCTTCATAAACATAACACAACTTGACAGCTGCTCCCTTGCATACAAAAGGCAGAAATACTTGCATATTCCACCTGATTAGTTAAAATCTGTAAGGTGTTATGTGACATAAAAATAATAGTTCATACTGAGACTAACATGATCACTGATAACAGCATATGAGCTTTAATCCTCAAAGGTACTGCGATGCTGACACACAACACATTACCATGCAGCTAGGTATGAACACAATGCTAAAATCTGGCCTTAGGCAGAAGAACATTATTTTCCAGACCTGTACTAAAGCCCCAAGAGTATCTGTTCCAAATATCTTAACTCGTGCTTTTTTTGGCAAATGGTTAAAAAACTTGACTGTGAAGTGTTCCCTGAATTCATTATACTTTCTCTGGGTATGGAATTATATTCATTTTCCATTTGTCTCAGAATACCAAATCATAATATGTGTGATAAAAGTATGTTGCATATTAACTTGCATAAACTGCAAATGGAAAACAGAGAATTTTATTTATCTTCTCTGCCCTAAGTATGAAATATTAAGCATCTCCTTATTTCTCCTCTAGTGGATTCATAGACTACAAGATGTTTCAGCTATCAAGAACAGAAAATAAGACAACATGAAAAAAAAAAACAGTGTTCTAGTATACTTCTTCAGAACCTTCAGTACAGACTGAAAACACCCAAAGTCTGGGAAGTACTTGCAAAATATTATATTTAACTTCTTAAGGACATTGTTTTTGTAGCAAACTAATGCCTCAGTCAGACTTACCTGTCCCACCTGGGTGTCATTCAGACCAGTATCAGGCATGCAATACCTAACAGCTGACGGGGGCTACAAGGGGCGCTAATTAAAAACTGTGGAAGCAGACTGACAGCTCAGACTACACTCCAACATTCCACCTGTAGAAAGATTTTGTTGCAGGTGCTAAGAGAAATCAATGTTACATTGCTGTATTACCAGTTTGCTTCAACTCAAACAGTTTAAAATAGGGGAAAATGAGTAGGTCTTTGCAATACTATCATAAAAACATATTTCTTCTCTTTAGAGCCTGAAAACATCACATTGCATACTTATACCACTGCATGGCAACGGCAAGCACCCAAGCCTATTGTATCATATATATTAACAGCTCAGTAAATGACCTTCTTTCAAGGACCATGCTTTGAAATACAACTTCTAATTCTACCAAAAAATCCAAGAGCGATCGGACAGGAAGACCTCACGTTGTCTTAACACATAGTGAGCTTTCCATAAACATTAAAGATAACAGGAATTTAAAAGAAAAGCAAAGAGCAAGACTTCATTTTCCAAGGCTTGTTAGAAAACATATCAGAGATAAGTAGTTTAAATAAAACCATAATCTTTTTTAACCCAATGGATTAGGCACACAAGGAAGTATATACTGCATTTATGTAGCACATGTTGTTCCTCACCTACACTGACTGCATTTCTTAAATAAAGCCCTTGTATCAGTTCCAATTAGTGAAGCTCATAAGAGAATGTGTGAATTAATCCATGCCAACATTTATAACAACTCTTCACGTAATATTAAATTATAATACATCACTTGTACATGCACATACTGCCTGTGTATACTTAGCATTGACCAAGAGATTCCTGCCCATTTTTTGAAAAAATGTACTCTTGATTGCAATAATATATATTAGGAGATTAAAGAGAACAGACTAAACATAAATAAACAATATTCTGATACAAAATCTTTTGGGAAATTCCACAAACAGTAGCCAAATTCTGCTGACCTTACTCGTGTAGTATAGCACCCTGATAAGCAGTTATGGTAAAATCAATCCTGCTGAAAGAAACAGATTGAGTCAGTATGATTGAGGGGGAACATAATCTTTCAGTGAACCTAAATCTACATGTGTACATATTCTCCAGTTACGCTGAGTAGGAGTAACACTATGTACAACCAGGGGCAATGGAATTAAAATTAGTGAAAAACAATGTTAGGTCTGATTGCACCATAGTTTTGGAAAGCATACAGTCTAATTCAGATACTCTTAAATCATTTGCTACCTATCTGCTTCCTAAATGAGTCTTCATTATTCTTAGGCACTTCCTTGGTTCAAGAGTTCACATTCAAATACATTTTTGTGCATATGGCTTGAGTCCTTGCCATCCTTAATCACTTTAAACACTGTGATACAGTAGCCAACTTTTGCTTCTGTTCTAGCCATTTTTTCTTTTACATATATTTATACATATACTTTTTGTATGTAGCCGTTATGTAGCCAGTTTTTTACTGTAAATATAACCTTTAATAGCCAGTAACTAATTGTTTATTCTATATTTCTGAGACCTTTATTTGCTAATTGGAGTCTCTATCCCAAGTTCTGTAGACTCAGCTCCAACAGAATCATAGAATCATTAAGGTTGGAGAAGACCTTCAAGATCATCTGGTCCAACCATCACCCTACTTCCAATGTCACCCTGTAAACCACATCCCTAGAAGACACCTTGCTATGTTTTGAACATTTGCAGTGCTGTATAAGACTAACTGTTCTCAAAATTCAGCTCCCAGACATCTTACAATGAGATTTGTTTCCTATCACTCACCTTTCTCAGACTTAATAAAATGCAGGAGAGTGCTAAAGGGAAAGAACATCTTCCACCCTAGGCTATGGATAGAGTCTACAGTGTGTCAAAGGTACCCATTTCTGGGTAACACAGATAACAGTTCACCACAGAAAGCTTTTGAGGAACATCTTAACTGTTCTCCTGAAAATGCATATGCATATAACTATGCTTATAGTACTTATTGGTTCGAAAGTCAGAAATACAATTACCATAGCATATAGCTGCCCATAAGCTGATTTTTCCTTCCTGCATTTTCTAACTCATCTTTTGTTATCAGTGAGTCTTGTAATGTATACCAAAAACCTGTGATTGGGAACCAGGCACTGTGACAACCTCAAAAGATAAAGGCATTAGTCTCTACAACTTAAAAATAAACCTCTTGGTGAACAGTACAAATTTCCATATACAAACTTTCCAGCATATTAACTGTGGAATTCTGGAGATCTTGGACAAGAATTTTCACGGAATGAAATGATGGTTATCCTTTGAATGTATGTAATTAAACCTATTAATAATTTTACAACTAAAAATATAGGGCAAAATTTGGCGAAACTATATCTATGGAAGAAGATTTTTAAAATTATTATTATTTTAAAATTTATTTATTTTTAACTATGAGTGTGACCAAGCACTGGAAGCCACTGTCCAGAGATGCTGTGGAATCTCCATCCCTGAAGATATTTAAAAGTCGCCTGGACGTATCCCCTTCTGGGAATACAGCCCCAGGTGACCCTGCTCAAGCAAGGACTAGATGGCCTCCAGAGGTACCTTGTGATACCTGAGTAATTTTGCCTTTCCCTACCTACTGCTTCAGGAACTTAGGTCAGCTGCAGTGCCTTCTTTCACACATCTAGACTGAAATCCTTTTTAAAAGGCAAGTGAAACAGTGCAAAATGAATGCTAATTTTCTCATGTAGTTATTATTTACATCGGCATTTATGCAGATGTATCATCTCACTGCAGGTAAATTAATATTTCTGCAGTGTTTTGAAGATATAAGACATTTGCATATTTGTGTGTTTGCGTATTTGCACATATACTGTATATCAAAAGAGCCTTGTTTTTCTTGGACGATAAAAACAATTCACTGCCTTTTTTAAGGTTAGTACTCAAAATCCAGCTCCCATGTACTTATTATTCATCTGAGTTGATTATACTTTAGCTTCTTTATGTACTCTCTAAAATACGCACTAATAAAATCTTATTAGCTTTTTATTATCAACCATCTCAACATACAAATATTGCAAGCTGCAAGGATTTTCTGGTCACTGAGAGTATGACTCTAGATTATTTAGTAATCAATGCATTTGTTATACTGTCTCTGGCAGTTGATGCTTCTGTAAAAGTAACAGATTTTTACTATAATTCAGGCAATTTGCAAACATACTGCAGCCTTTAAGGGTGCCCTATTCATTTCAAAACAATACAGGAACGAATTCAGTCTGGGTAAGCTAGTATGATTTACTAATACCTTCCCTTAGCTGATGTTCCACTGCTAGAAAATTCTGTTAGAAATACTCCAGGTGTTTAGGATCTTAACTTGATATAAATTCTTTGAAGTCAATGGGTAGGATTTAAAAATCAATGGAAGGATATGACTCAAAATACCTTTTCCAAAGCTATAATGGTGCAAATATTATCATTGAGCACTCACTTATATACACAGGATTTGAACATTTGCAATAAAAACCTAGAGATCTACAAGTGTGAGATGGCGTTGAAATCAATGCATTTTTGTCCCCAAAGAGCTCATTTGATTCATCTCTACAACAAGAATATATGATCATCTCTAGAATTTACAGGTAGCAATATAGTAGCAATACCTTTTGTGGTGGAGCACTTTGAAGTCTGCTGTTTTTAAAGGTGTTATAGAAGGACGTTAGTGAGAAAACAAGATAAATGTTTTAGTGAGGAATTACATGGTTGAAAAATCATACATGAGAGATACTCTTCCCAACTGATTTTCCTGATTTTGCACGAGTACGCTTTGGGCTACATTAGGGGAAGGTTTGCTGGACAGGAAATAGTTATTAAATTCACCTGGCAGAATTAAAGGAAGTGTTCATCTCCAGTTTTGGTCTCTTAATGGCACATGAGCCTATATAATTGAAAACCACAGACATTGACTCCACTGTGAGTCAACACTCTAAAGAAAATGTTACTAAACTTAATGTTAGAAGAGTCTTCCCTATTAGAAAATACAGTTCACATGTAGTGTGCGTATTACATTCCTAAATACTATGACAAAAGAAACATAAAACTTAAATGTGGCTATTCCAACCATTAAAATATTACTATAATAAAAATTATGGAATCAACGGGACAGACAAGCATTGGAGTATCATAAAAAAATGTTACTCTTCAGAAGTCAAACTCTCTTTGCAGTAAACAGACTTGGTACCAGGATTAGCAAGAGAATAATCATATACTCTTTCTCAACAGATGTCAGGTAAGATGAAGAGATAATCATGTCTAAGTTAATGAAGTCACAGTCACTGTTATTGAACATATTCTCACTTCAGTTGTGGCTGTACAATTGCATAGCCCCACCTCTGTCAGAACAGGGATGCTTTTGCCCATGTTACGATAAAATCTTGCAAAGAAATGTAGCAACAGCATAGCTGTATGTACCCTGTCCTAGGCCACTGCTAATAGAGGCCCATTTGCCAATGTCTTCGGGAAAACAGAAACACAGATCCAAAAACAACTCTCATTTCTTGCTATGTGAACGTATACATTACAAATTCTAAATTCAAAAGCTATTCCATAAGCTTTCACCCTTTCACTAAACTACGCACTTTGAAATTTTCCTGAAGGCATTTCTTTACATTCATACAGATACCTGAAATGTTTCTGCAATGTTTCCATGGCATATTTGGTAACAATACATTTATTGTTTCCATCAAATAAATTATATTTTAATTCTAAGAATCTATATAAAATTATTTCTTAAGCTCTAATCCCAGAATCATCTGGCATTGTAAAACTCTAAACCCAACTGGGTTTAACAATTTTAAGTGTTCATATTATTAAGACGCCATTCTCAAGTGTGTATATGATCCCCTTAGAGGTTTAAGACACTGAACCTCCTGATCCTTTCATTCAGAGATTACTTCAAGCCATCGCTGTAATGGTGTGATTACAGCCTCTGGACAGGGCTTCCACCAATGCAAACTAGCCCTGAAGTACGCTTCATCTATTTGTCTTCAGAGGTGAACTGCTTGTTCCATGGTAGGTAGGGAACAAACTGGGCACTACAGTTGGAATGATCCACCCTGCAATAGTGAGTGGTGTGGCCAAGTGGTGGAATTTCAGAAATGTTTCCAGAACTTCGAGCTCATATTTTTACATACTGCTCCCTGAAAATGTAGGGAGACTTTGAAGTGGCTTCTTTCAGTAACATATAAAATTACAAGGCCTGTAGCTTAATTAGACTAGGCAATTTTTTTTACTTAACATAAAGATTCAAAGTTTTTTGCACTTTTAATTACTGATGCAAACATTTTAAATCACTTGTAATCATCACAGAAATTCTCTCTCCAAGAATTAGTAGAGAAAACAATTTTGTTTCAGACAGAAATGTGATAATCAAAATTCATCTGTATTCTCAGAATTGAGGTATTTATTGTTCCACAGGAATAAAGATGTTAGATTGCACTGATAAGGGTGTTTTGAGCATTTCCAGATTGACTTCAGCACTGCATACCCCAGAAAATGCCACATCCTTCAACTACTTATTCTGAAAGGAGTAAGGAAGATGAGTTTACTGAGGAAGTTAAGGAACACAAAAGTATATTTAAGTCACATTTCTCTGACAGAGTAGGCATGGAAAGCTCACCTTGATATACATCTGGGGTGTCTCAGAACCAGGTCTTCAGTGTATTGCAGGATGTGCTTGGTAGTTCGCAAGATTGAGCTCTTAGTCATAAAAATATATTTTACATATAAAAATACAGCAGATGTCCTTCCAAAAATCATTAAGTGTTAGTCCCTCCCATTGTTTTATACATTCAGAAACAGACATTTGAGATATACTGTGAACAGTGCAAAAGACTGTTTTATATTTATAAAAATACACATTGCAGAACATTTTAGCGCCAACTGAAAGAAAAGTTGAGAAAGGTTTCATCCTCAGAGAAATTCTGGTCCGAGTCGAACTTTTGTTTAGTGAGTTGTAAACAAACGTCTTAGAATGCAGAGAATTCTCTCATTTCTTTCCAGCTAAGGTAGTCTCAAACACATCAAGTCCTGCTTTGAAGTAAACCTGAGCTGAACTGATGCTGTTCAGCACCTCTGACAAGGCTGCTTGAATGGTCTCATTTGACTGATGTAGTTTGTAGTGCTCCAGTGCCTCTAGCAGTACTGAAAACTGGTTTGTCCTTTCATCTAGTCTGTAAAGAATATTTCTAAAAGAGAACAATGGAGAATGGTAAAATTTTTACTCAAAACAATCTTCAGAAATCATCAAGAATCCTTGCAAGTATCAGACACATTTTATAGATGATACATATTATGCACAGTAGAGCTGACCCATGTCAGACTGGAAGACAACTGCATATTTATTATGGCTTAGTAAACTGGATCTTTCCATTGATCTATGTGTAAATACATTGAAACATTCACAAAAGTCCATCAAAGAAATTTCAAATTCCTTTTTGGTTTTTGAAAAATTCATCAAAATCATGAGCATAAGCCCATCACACCCATTGTGAAGTTTTTTGTATCTCAGCTGGACTCTGTGTATTCCTGTTATTTATTTCACACTTCAGAAGTGAAATTCTAGCTGCATTGAAGTCAATGGTAAAACTCTCACTGCCTTCAGCAGCACCTTTATTTCATCAATAATCCTTTGTGGCATCAGAGCAAGAGTAACCCATCTTTAATGTCACGTACTTGAGGAAGGAAATAAATGGAATGCACAGCTAAAGCCTTATGAAATAAAATCAGTGTTTTTCTATAATAATAACTGCAAGACATTTTTAATGGCATATATCAAAATCCATGCAAAGGCAATGTCCGATTCCTTGGAAATGTTATCTGTATGAGGTGCTGAAGGCTCATTATTCAAAGCTAGCTATTGATTTCATTGAGACCTTTTGATGCAGGCTGTAAATATTATCTAAAAGCAGGTGTAATCATTATCCTAATTAGAAAAGCATGTAAATATCATAAATCTCCACCCAGGGGCTCCTTTGATGATAAACAGAAGTGAGTGAAACTTGAAACAGGAATGCTACAAGTGATCTTGTGCAACACCTGATCCTTAAACACAATGCAGGAGTTCAGGGCAGCGGGGAAGTTGTTTCACAGAACGAAACCAACAAGCAAGCAGAACAACTCAGACAATCCATTAGTAACTCAACTGCATGACAGGACAGGCCCAGTGGCAACTCCAATTAGTAATAAAACTGCCAAGTACCCACAAGACAGATGAGCACAAAAGTGTATCTTATTACTACAACAGTCATCTAATTGCTAGTCTGTCAGGGGGAATGGTGATATAGAAGCAGAACAAATAACACCACAGAACATCTACAATCTTCTGCCATGATTTTCAGTTTGAAGAGGTGTTTTGTGTTTTACAAAGATATGAAGTAATTCCTACCCTCATAACACAGTTTTTCGGTCTTTAATTTTTTATCTTTCTGTATTGGATATATATCTAAGACTAGCAACAAAATATTAACACCATACAATATGAATTGTAAGCTTTTTATCCCCTGCTAGTGATGCATCTATTCATTTCAAGTGTCCTACAATGCAATACACAGTCCTTCAAACTAAAAGGGGGAAACAGTTTGTTTCCAACATTGCAGTAGAAGGATAGCTTACATAGTTTAAGTAGTGGGTCATCACTGACCTAGATCATTTAGCATGGAACAGGTTAGGAACACTTACAGGAACAGCACAGCATGGACAGAAGCCTCCATCAAGAGGACAGTAACAAGCAGATGTGGCAAAAACTTCTTCAGCTTGCACTGGAGCAGCCAGAGGAGGACATCTGTGAGCTTCCTCAGTTCTGAGATGATACTACATGTCCTTGAAAATATGATGCAGCTTACACTCAAAGGTGACTAAAGTTATATTATGGATTGTCCCTAAAGCTTCTTTGTGATATAGTAAATGAAAACTGTGTATGTTGAGAACCAGAAACAAATCTTGGTTGGTTGGTTTTTAAGGATAGGCTGTGCTGTGGGAAATACTGTAGTTTTCAAAGCAGGGATTGATTTTGCTCCCTCTGAAATCAATTCAAGGACTCCTGCTGAGATCAGTGTGAGCTTTTGAAGAACTCTCCTCTACTGTACCCACAGTTCACAGAGAGACAGAAGCCTGTTCACAACCCCTTGAAGCCCTTGAACAGCAGGGGCAATACTAGAGATAATCATATTACTTTTCTACTCTCAGGAGGTATGCGACAGTCCTATCTGGTAGGCGGTGTCTGGGAGAGTTTGAGCAAGGGTTCTGCTCCAAATGCCTACAACACTGGCAATATGATCTACATTAGGATTCCTCTGTTTCTTTATGGGTGGTACTGGCAACTAATAAGAATGTAATAGGCCAATAACCCATCAGCAGAACAACACTAACTTAGACTGCTAGGAATCATCCTAAAGAGAGGATGATCTGAAGATGGGAACATTTAGGGACTCCTGAGAAAATAGGTGATGTGAATAGAAACTGATCTTTTCCTATCCCATCTTCAGAAGTGCTGTAAACAAGGCACATAGGCAAAGAAAAAAATAAAATTAAAGAAAAAAAAAAAAGTCTACCTTGAGAGCAAAGGATGTTAGAAGAATTTTAATTCTACTGCTGTGATTCCAATAGCAGGTGGCCTACCGTAAAAGACAAATATTCCCTGCCCACCCCACCTGACTACAGTACAAATTGGTGTCTAACAAGAAAAACTGAGCACTTTGATGTATGAAAGAGATGAGCAGTCAGCTATCATAATTTAAAAAACTGTCTTAACTTTTGCAATAGTAACACAATTTAGGCATAGCTGATTGCTTTGTATGACAGAACCTATTTTTTATTTTTATGTATGCAAATATTTTAAAATAATAATAACATTATAGAGTATTTTTTTTTTTTTTTTTTTTTTTTTGCAGATTTTCTGCTAGGGATTCTCACTAGGATCTTTTATTTTCAAATTACTTATCTTTGCTTGGCAAGCCATAACACCCTTTTTGTTGCATAAAATGATCTCTCTTTTTATACATGTTCACGAGAATCAATTTATACAATTTTACTTATCTCAGTGCAAGCTTCATCAAATAAATAAAAAAAAGGCTAGTCCAGTTTATTACTTCCATGCCTTTACAAGTCAAAAAAGTGTTTTCATTAAAAATTACACGTGAACCGAAAAATAAAAACCAGCCATTGCTTTAGCACAAGATATTGCCATGTGACCATGATGCGCATAATGATCCTAAGACTCTTCAATTTATACTGTGAAATGACAAACAATTCCTTAATACAAATTGGTTTGTAGTCTAAACCTCTAGAACAATGATTCCAGCTTCTGGCTTAATTGCTTAAGTATCTACCTTCGTCTTTAACTATTTTGATCCTACAAATATAATACATGGAGTCAGCATGACCCATAAAAAATGAGAAAACAGAGATGTGTAGTACATTACTGATGACACTAATGAAATTACAACACATATCACTCATCTTAATGGGCTTGTTTCAATGACACATCACAGTGACCTGGAAAGTATAACACTGAACTAGAAAACCTAACAAATAACTTCAGGCACTACCACTGAAAGAGGTAAAATGTCTCCATACAAAAGAATGAGCCTCAATAAACTAAAGCAAAGAAACTTCTGAAATAGATTCTAACAGGACCTCATTTATAACTTTTATGAGCCCTTTGCAGGCCTAGGAACATAAACATTAATTATTTATCACAATTTATCACACTAAACCAAAATGCATTGGAAAAATTCTTGAAGTCTTGAAAAACTAAGTAATACAGTGACTAACACAACTCAAAGTATTTTGAAGATTACAACAGACCAGTATAGATAAAATTAGTTTACTACATTATTCTTGCCATGAAAAAGGATGTTTTAGCTTACAGGAAAAGTTTACATGTAAGTGATGTACAACACACATAAGCAGAATTATTCAGGTACTTACACATCGCCTCCTATCTAAGGGAGTAGTATGAAATTTTGGAAAGAAAAGTAATTATTAAATCATTAAGACATAGCAGCCAGTATATGGTCCCATAAGAAATGAGTTCAGCTTGTCTCAATGGAATCACATTAAAATCATTTATAGATAAATGCTATGGGCACCCTCTGTCTAATCCATTTATAACACCATATGCTGTGACTACAGCTGCTTCAGCATCCTCATACATTGAATTTTATAAATCCCTGAATCATTTTTTCTCCTACTCTCCAGGGGAAAAAAAAAAAAAGTACCAAAACAGGGATTTTCAACATCTCCCTTTCTCATGATAGTATCTAGTTTTGAATGCACTTTTCTAAGACCTAGGAGTTTGTTTTCATTCATGCTTGTAAAATACAAACTATTATTAACCAGATAAATAAATAAATGCATTCTAATAATACTATTTACATGTTGGGGCCTCCAGTTCCACAGAGTGTTTATTTATTGTAGGATATAAAATATTGCAAACTCTCCTTCCCTGGAAACTGCATGAGACGATTTATTCTATCTTATTTACACCAGTTTGTACCTCAGAAAATTTTTATGGTGAAAGTACAAGAAAGCTTCCCTTCTTCCTCTAAGTCCCTGATCCTTTTGATCTCCAACAGTGTTTCTCCTTTCTTCTCTTTTTACTTTTTAAATTTTATTGACATGCACATATCCTTGGTTTACCTACTTTACTTCACTAGCATTGTTATAGCAGAAGTGGATTATTTTAAGATTATAGCTGCTAGCCATGTAAGACTCTCTTTTATCAGGACAAAATGTATGCAGTGGTGAACTGTCATTACATGTCATTAGGGATGATCCAGAGGCAAAGCTTTTTTCTGCATTGCTCATTTCTTGCTGGATCAAATGGTGGAAGTCACTGGCTCTGGGGCCACATGACCAACAGCATGCACGCAGCCAGGGAAGACAGGATATGGCAGCCAACCTTTTAGGGCAACTTACTTGTAAATGCCAGTCTGTTCCTTCGCTGACCTCAGACCCTACAAAATCACCATCATATTTAAGGATTCCTTATTTGTAATGCATTGTTCCTAACTTTTGCTTCCTACATAGCCTATTCTTTTTAAAGGGCCACCAGTTACCTTTGTTTAGTGCTCTCATTTATAGGACTGAAAAATGTTTTACCAGTATGTACTACAGAAAGTGACATATTGAAATCATGTAATCACAAAGTTGAATATCTGCCAGATGGATATGTATCAGCAGCTGATAAACTACAGATAATCCAGGCATCAAACCTAATTCAAGACTAACCAAAGGGAAGGTGTTTCAAAGGCATCAATGCGTAACAGTAGCAAACTACATGTACTCCATCCCTGCCAGACAGAAATTTAGCTCGTATAAGAGACCAGAGTTGAGACACCTTTAGTTGAGTTGGTTATGGCAAAGGGGGTTCTGGTCAGTCTGTATTTAATAAAAACCTGTTCAGACGTGCGATGACAAGGAGATAATTATTTGAAATCTGAATCCATTTCCGAGAGGCCAATTTAGAATAGGCCATGTTAAAAAAATAAATCCTGATTTTGGCAGCTCTTTGAAGTGTCTTGGGGCTTGCTTGCCAAATAAGCAAACGAAAAAGAGAAGCCAAACTGCAATGATAGCTGGTTGCAAGACACATTATCTTTTATTTCCTTACAGTTATCTTTGATTGCAGTACTTTTTTAAAGGTAATAAATGCATCGTCATAAAACACTAATCTCTTACTGAATTATTGCTAAAGCTTAACCCTACCTAGCTTAAGTTTCAGCCTGATGCACCCTGCTAAACCCTCATCCTAACTGTAAGCTTACCTGCAGACCACAAACCTTCCCACCTTTACAGATTCACCTGGTAGATCCAATTTGCATGTATTAGCATTCAGAATCCTAAAGAAAAAATCTATTAAAAAATCAAGCTGTGTAAAGGTTGCTTTAGGATTTTTTTATGACCAAACCTCAACATTAACAGAAAACGTTCACTTTCACTTGTGTTCTGATGCATATAAGAAAATGATTTTTTGTTGTTTTTGATAGTTGAATAATTACTGTCAACAGAAACGACTGACATAAAATAGAGCTAACAGTGTTAGTCTTGATTTTCTGATAATAGGACAGTGCTCTGTGATGGCTTAGAAAAGATTTCGAATGGGAGACTGTATCTATGACAACCTGTAGCTAAACTTTTCCACTTTCATCATATAAACAGTAATTACTTAATTTCTTCCTTTTTTTTTTTTTTTTTTTACTATATTTTTTTGTGGCTCATGATAGCATAACAGCTTCTAGTATTTTCTATATAAATACTGACATAAAATAAGCATGAGGAAGTGGAAGCTGGATGCAAGCTGGTAATCGGAAGAGGACTGAGTGTTCTGGAACAGACTCAAATAAGAATAACGGAGCTAAGAAGTCTGACTAGTTTAAAGACTGAGTTTAAGTAAAGTTTAAGTAAGATATCTTCAACAATGCCCTGCTTGCAAGGGCTGAACATAAACTTTACCTTCACTCAGTTTCTCCACTGCTGAAATCTGCTCAGTGTAGCAAACATATTTCTTTCCTACTTTGGAGTAGATAAGATGAATAAGTAAGAAGAATCAATTCTACAGCTCCAACAGTACAGAACGACTTCACAGAACGGAAGTGAAAAAGAAAAAGAAACATTAGGATGCAATTTGTCTTCAGAATTTCCAAGTGATTATTTATCACGGTTAAAGAGCAGTCCTCTAATTAACTAGGCATGATCTTCTCTAGGGTTTTACAGAAACTAATTAAGCAAGTTTATCTAGAAATTCCTGAAAAAGTCACAAAACTTAACACACTATCGGATTCTTTTCCACAGAGCTTTCAAACTCTATCTGCAGCTGATGAGGGAATATATATTCCATCTACACACAAAATATTCCCTGAAAATCCTTCAATATTTTTTCTGTAAATTTTTAGAACAAGGACTTGCAAGTACCTAAGAGTGATGTATGTATTAAACCATATTAACTGTACTTTTAAATTGCTATTTGCTGGCAAGAACTACTAGGAAAAATACTTTGTTCAATTTCAAATAATGTAGCTGCTGGTAACAAATGTAAGCACGTTGTGCTTTTCATTTAAGCTACACTTGTTTTTCAAATGAAAGAAACATACGCTGGATAATTTGGAGGAAACTATTTTTCTTTTAAGGATGTCTCATCTGAAATAGTCAAATTCAAAGCAGATGTGCTACTATTTTAAAGGACTTGAGGGAAGTGAATTAATAAAATTATTTCCAAATGGCTCACAGTTGACGTTCTAAAGGCTTCATAGTGATTTTTATTTAGAAATTGTGTAAAACATCCGATTCTTAAGGAGGAATACCATTTACAAACAAAGCATCAAAAAGAAGCATCCAGTGTTTGATTTATTAAACTGGTTTAACCTCAATTTCTAGCTCTCACCCCAATTAGCTTCATCATCTTAAGAAACTCCATATCACGTGGCATGCGAAACCGTTATCAAAATCAGAAGGGTCATTATCATAAGAGTTAATTATGGATTAAAATTTAATTATGTCATAATATGTATATTAAATAAATGCCTGAGGTTATATTTTATTACATTATACAGCATATATACACACAATATTTGCTCTTGTTAAATCGCAAAGGTAAGTTTCCTGTTAATGATCTCACCACCAAATTTGTAAGCCCTGTCGCCTGGGTAATACATTCTGGGAGGGAGAATGACATATTAACTATTTCCCCTATTAATTCTGCTTATTTTTGTACTAGATTTGAGAAACATTCCTGGCTAATATTTAACACTATGTGGTTCTTATCTGTCATGGCCAAAAATGTGAGACCATACAGTTCTTGGATCTGAAAAATGTTATTGACCATACCGTTTATAAGAACAATGAAATAATGTATGAAATATTAAGTTTCTGTCAAATGCAATAAACTCTAAATCTAATTCTTTATATAACTTTAAGACATCATAGCCTATTTTGCTCTGTAACCCAATATTCTTGGTCTATTTAACAATATAAGCACAAATCTGAGCACAATCTACCAACAATGGAAATTGAATGGAAACGGTAATGTAATCAAAAGAGTTTCTAGGAGTTGGTGTGATAGCTCTGCCGTGAGCTCACTCAAAAGCCTTCTGTGAGAGCATTTTTACAGGTAGCCGAACAACCGGTGTGAAATGGGCTAAAAATCTAGTAAGGCCCCAAATATAAGCAAATGTCATTATATTAAAAAACCAACAACAAAAAGACTCTTTGCAAGGTCAGGACCATGCATATATGTGGGAAGCATATGTCCTGGATAAAGTCTCATCTTCAGGGCCACCAATGCTGTATTAAATTATAGTATACATATTAATATTCGCTGTATTAAAAACATAACAGGTCTGATGCATACTGCAGTTCTAGACGTGTAAAGATTGATCAAATTAAAAGAATGGAAGAAAATTCACAAGAAGTACGTATGGGAAAAATAAATGAAGGTATGTAAACCCAGTTTTACCATTCATACCAGGGAAATGAGAAAGCTAGTTTCCAGCCATGACATAATCCTTAATTATAGCAGTTTTCTGCTTTTGCAGGTGCCATGAAAAGATTTTCATGTTCACTTCAAATCAGCTTTAAAGTTAACCATAATTACATCTCTGCAGATGTCTAATTCAGTATTACTTAATGCAGCAAATGTTCTTAAAATAGCAAAAATATACAAAACAACAAATACAGTCATTACATCATGGTCTATATAGGTAACTGTGATTCTAATGGAGAAACCATTTGAATTATCACTCAGATCAGGTGTTTTGAGTATGACTTATTCCCTGACTCATATGATTGTCATTTTAAAGAACCTGATCACAAGACACATGACATCTATTTAGAGAAGCACAGAAACTGAGCACCTCATCCTTTCTTCTGCTAGCACAGACTAGAAGAAAAACATCTTCCATATTTGCATTAACCTGAGATTTACCAAGGACTGTACAGGATCTCAGGTGTTCTGACAGTACATACCTGCCACTACACACCTCTCTCTTGAAATTTCTTTTAGCCTTCCCACGTTCTTAACATAAAACTGTTCCTGGGATATTTCCTGTGACTTTTTTTTTTTTTTTTTTTTTTCCATTAGTAGATCCAAAAATGAGCTACACAGAAGCTTAGTGACGCTGTGTGTCATTTTTTCTACCTTGAATATTTGAGCTCATCTTCTCTAACTTACGCTGACAAAAACTGCAATTAGACTGCACAAGTATGGAGAGTTTGAAGGAAGAAGGCAGAAGAAAGAAGGAATTTTTAGGCATGAAATATATTTTGACAAATGCCTGTCGGAGAGAAGGGAGCTGAACAAGGACTGCAGTGGTCAGAAAATGCAAACATGAGTGGGAAGAAATGGAAAACAAGTGATGGAAAAATCAGTACAAAAAGATGAAAAGTAGCTATGGTACAAGTTTCTGCAAGACTGGAAGTGAGGCATAGGAACTTACATTTCATAGGGCAAGAAATTGACAGAAAAAGGGCAGAAGTCGTTAATAGCGTGGCAGGTATATAATAAGGAATACAGGATGTAAAGCCACAACAAAGAAGACATGGACAATAGGAAGGATTTTTAGGGAAGGACAAAAATAAGTACATTGTACAAAATAAGACACAGCCGGACGAGACCGAGTTTGGAGATGTATAGAAAAAGAGACAAAGTTTTTCTAGAGGGTTGAATCTGAGAAGAAAAGAGACTCATCAGTACTGACAGAACCAAGGAGCACCACTGAAGAATTAGAAAGTGAAACAAGTAATACCGCTTATCACAACTGCATTTATATGATGCAGAACAATTACAGAAAAAAAAAAAAAAAAAAAAGAGATGTAAATTTTCAAAGATACAAGAGATTAGGGTGAAAAGTCAGATTTAAAATCCCTGCTGTGCCGTAAAAAGAAAATTAATTTATTCTGACTGAATGGCAAAATTTGAGATACACTATTCTAAAACCAGTACACAAATCCATCCTTCTCCCCCAATATCATTCCAGTATTGTATTTAATTTTTTTTTCATGACAGATAATATAACAATACAGAATGTGATCAACTACTGCCAGTGCAACATCAATTGTTGCAGGATTTCCAATCCTGAGGATTATCTGCACCATATCAAATCATCCTCTGTTCCACATAATTCAATGCAGGAAAAAAAAAAAAAAAAAAAAAATCAATTTGTTTGGTTTAGGTCAGTCAAAAATGTCTCAAATATTACAACAAAATATACAAGAATATTTTCTATTTGAGGCCACAAATGAAGAGTTCAAAGTGAAAAAACAAATCTGCAGAGTCTGCACAATAAGACACAATCACTGCCTGCTGTAGAAACACTACACTGGTATTTTTTTCAAATGACATTGCACTACATGTTTACCCATGTCGTTGTTTAAGATTAGTAGAATATTTGCATCTTTAATGCTTGTCCTCTGTAAATCCAATGAGCAGCTTGTTTACACACAGATTTAATAAGGACTTAAATTTTCCTACTTAAATGTATCTCTAGAAATTTAAGTCTGTGGGTATGTGAATTTTGACACCTGAGAATCTGCTGCAGTTTATCAGCAAAACAGAAATAAATACAGTAGACTCTGTACATATGTCAGGAATGTATATAACAGAACTCAATCTGAAAGTAAAACATTTGTTCTAGTGAACAACAAACAACTTGTTTGGCATGAGACACTTGAGTGGCATGAGATAAGCAGCAATGCAAATTACCTTTTTGCGTGGTGCTAAAAACATATTTGGATTGTTCTTTCATCTCATTATGGCAAATTCAGGATACACAATCTATCATCACTTCCATTGAGTATTTATTCAGTGCATTGTAATGCACTGATTTGTTGTAACTTTTTAGCTCAATGGAGTGTTAATGCCACAGCTGGGTATCCATGATAAAAAGAAACAAGCGGAAGAAGTTTTACTTGCACAAATGAGTAAGACAAACTGCTGGAGGTCTTTCTTGAAAACACAGATTGTTTTATCCTTACTTTTCACCTAATTAATGCTTGTTTCACTCAATTATTTTCTCTACTAGACATAGCACAATGACATTTGCAGAAATTCTGTAAAAAATGTTGACAGATGCATACAGCCTTAATGGACAGTATAAACTTGGCAGGTTAAGGTAGATGAAACTTGAAACAGGAAATTGTCCCAGGTCTTTGCTTCAATCTCTGTTAAATTATGCTTGAAGCACCTTTTGTTTGGACTACAGAGATAGAGCATCTTGTCCTATCCCCAGCAGGAAACTACACATAGTGATATGTTAGTAATGGTAATAATGTTACTGCTCATTATAGAAGAATAATTTATCAATTAGGCTCAATAATTACCCTATGGCAATGACTGGAATAAGGAATCTACATACATACAGTATGCGTACAGTACATGTACACAATGAGAGACTACAGCTATGGCGAGGAGAGTACAAAATACAAAGAAATTGTAGAAAAGATATATTAGCTTCCCTTTAGTTGACAGGCACAAGTAGGTTGCAACCCACCTCCTGCAATAAAGCAAAAAATCCACTTTTCTTTTTAATTCAACTTCTAGAAGAGAAAACATAGTATAGCTCCAGAGAGCTGTGAATTAGGACAAACACAAGCCTAAAAATGATGCCTAAACTTCAGCAAATTTGTCAAGTACTTTGATTGAGGTTGAGAATATGAGTCCAAATGGGTATACAGGAAGCAATCATTTTTTCATGAAGAATACGTGCTTTACTGTGCACACAAATTCTTCCTTCAGAAGGCTGTAAATTACAGTATTTATGGAATCTTAATGATCTAAACACAGTTGGAGCCTGAAGGTCAAGGCTGCAAACTGCATCCTAAATTTCTGTTTACAGATGAAGCATAGTATTTATTGCTGCACTGCTTGTGCTGCTATAGTTAAAGGGCTGCCAGCATTTCCATTATAAACCCCTATTTCAGGGGTTTATAACTTGCCCATCAATCTTCCCACTGGGATGAAACACAGCATATGAGGTCCTGGCTGTGAGACTGATATATATTTTTTGGTTTTGTTTTCTTTACCAAATTACAAAAAGAAAAGTGTGAAGTTATAGAAGCAAAAAAGTACATCAGATTTTTTCAAATATTTCTAGTGCTCCTGTCATGCTATTCAATAATAACTTCAGAACACAAAATACATTTGTATAACTGCATCAATTAATGGAAGGACTTTCAATACCTAAACAGTGAAAAATAACCCAAGTAAAGACATACTGCTAGATGAATTTTTCAAAAGAAAATGTACCGAATAATTTGAATGTCAGGAAAGGAATTCAGAAATCTACCACTGTCCTTGATTCTGCCTGCATTAAAGGTAAGCCTACACTACAACTGCATACCTTGAACAGCACAAAGAATGCATTATTTTTTAAGTGTCTAAACAATCATCATCTAAATGAAGATACACAAGGTGTACTTTACAGCTATACATGACAAATGATGTTAGGTAGAATACTTCAGAGTAAAAAGTCAAAAAAATACTTCCCTCAAACTGTGAAGTAACCTTATCATCTACTATTAAATCTTGTATCAAATGTAATGAAATCAGTAGGGGAAAATTACAAAACTTTCACCTTCACATTATCTACTTTGCCAGTATAAATACTGCACTCTGTCTTGAAGTGTTGCTGTGAGCAGGAAGGTGAAAAACTTAATTTACCTTCTACCCGTATATCTAGCAATTACATCTTGCTAAATTACAAACATAATACTGCAAACACTGCAAGAATTTAAATATTAGAAGACCTCTTTACTGAAATCCTAAGTTCTGGTATAATTTATTTTTTATAAGTAAAGAACAAATGCATACACTGGGCCAGATTCAACAATGTGTTGTGATGCAACACAGACACATTAGATTATACTCAGTTTCATGAATCCTTTGCAACACCATACCAGTTGTAACAAGAAAGACAGCAGTGTTGAACCTGTAACGTTTGACTTTCCTTAATTACATTTCAGTGTATCTCTTTATATTATAAATCCAGTCATGGCAGAAATTAATTAAATTAGTCCCTCCCCAGATATCATTATTATATTTTCTGTATTATAGCTCTGGGGCTATTCACACTGTCAGTGTATTCACAGACACTGTAGGGTTCATCACAACTACCCTTTTATTTTTCTTTCCATTTTGGTATTGTTAAAAGATGACTGCGTTTGTTTTATGCTATTCCTAACACTTGGAAGAATCTCTTCCTCCTGATGCTGTAGCTTTCTGCTTTTCTTCCAAAGTCTACTTTTACCATCTGTCTACTTTATGCCCACTGGAAACAATCACTTGCAGTAACTTGAACAAGACCTTTGGCAATTTTTTTTTCCATCACCTGCAACAAATTATTGTTTTATTACTGTAGTTGGCTCTGGCTGTAAGTACATTTATATTCCCACGTAACACAGATCCTTCATTCACTTCTTTGTTCTGTCCCCTGTCTGTCTCCTGTGTATGTATGCTAGTTCACTTCTAAGCTCTCTTTCGTGAGCATACCAACCAGTTCCCTCTAAAGGAAAATCTGGGTACAGATTTAGGGACAGTTGTACCTGGGGACCCCTCCCCTAATAGTCAGTATGGATGAGCCATTGGTTTCCTTCAGCTGCACAGGCCTTCAAAACTATCCCAGTAGGCCTGGTGAACTCAAACAACATACATGACCTCATTTTATAGCCCAGGGCACGCAAAGCATATCCTTGGAGTCAAGCTATAAAACGCTACATTGATGTACTGAAATAGAGTGCTCCAGACACTTTGTGCAGAAGTACACTTTATTACTTCTCCTGAGCAGCCAGAAAGCCTGGCATTACACAGGGCAGACTTGGCCAGTTATTTCTCTGAAAACTTTTTTAAAGCTACTGACTACCACAAGTTTGTTTATTCATTTATATATTTAGGTAGAAGAATCTATGGTTAGAGATACAGACCTGCAGACTTCCTTCTTAAAAGGTGGAAGATAGAATGATTATATTTTAAAATCAACACGGGGAAGGCTACAGAATAAATACTGCGGAATAATTCTTACAGGAGACAAGATGTCATAAATGGTGGCTGACTAATGCTTTATCATTCACTCC
This sequence comes from Nettapus auritus, assembly GCA_011076525.1. NCBI lineage: Eukaryota > Metazoa > Chordata > Aves > Anseriformes > Anatidae > Nettapus > Nettapus auritus. The sequence goes on from CM021773.1 coordinate 19,656,446, forward strand.
ACTCTACTGTCTTTAACTGATTGAAAAGCGGCCAAGAACAATGCTATGTAATTAAATACTTTAAATAATGCTACATAGGGTCTTGTATAATTCTGAATCTTCAATGAACTGTAAAAAAATTAAATAAAATATATGTGGAGCTTGTCAAGCGCTATGAGACTTCAAAATATTTTCCTCTTTTAAAGCTTACTGTACCATCAAATACAAGTATCTATCATGCTGCCTGAGTTGCCACCACACGGTACAGCTTGTTATCTGTGATGTCATGACAGAAACACCACAGTGCTGTATTCTAATGACCTCTTGTATTGTAATAAATTTATGTTTTCTGCAGAGAAGATGAGGAATAAAAAATAGCTTTAACCTTGGATACTCAATTTTTTTAAAAAGTGTACAGCAGTTTTGAACACCAATCATTGTGAGATTACCATTTCTACTCAAATGGAGAACATGCTAAACACCATACCTGTAAAGTCCTGGAGGAGCTTGCTGAAGCAGGAAGCTTTTCTCTAAGCTTTGCAGAACATCATTGAGCATCCTGACTCTGATAGGAGCTCTCTCTTTGGGGTCATTAGCTGGGCGCATCTCATCTGATTGGAACAATTCTGCAGCGTCCCTCAGTCGTGATGCCACCGCAAGCAACCGAGAAGCGTCTACTTCATCACCTACAAACACTAAGAGAAAGGCACATGCCAGTAATTCAAGTAACATTATTTATAACTCTTGCTTATGAATTAAAAGTAACAGTTGAATTAGAGCCTGAGATTCTTTTCTTTCATAAAAAATCATGTAATAGATCAAGGAAAGCCATAGATCATTGTGTATATGTTGTGATCTATTTTTCAAAGAGGCTCAGTTTGGACTGTGACATTTTAAGATCTCATAAGCTGTGAGGAATGATTTTGGGGTACAGCTTGGAACCTACTATTGAAAAAAAACAGCCATGAATAAAGCAATGTTTAACTATTAGTAACTGTAAAATTTCCCTCTAAGATAGCATTTGTTCAATTCCATGGGATGCTACTGCTCTCAAGTTTGAAAGAGGGGTGTGTGCTTAGATGCTATATACAAAATTGTAATCTAGAGAGCTTAATTGAATTTTGTTCAACATTTCAAAATTCTAGGGGTTAACAACACTTCTAGAAGGGATATGAAATTTTTTCTTTTAATCGCTTAAATCATACGCCAATGAGTCAACTAACACTTTAACTGACATACAAATTTATATTATAAATCAGTCAGTAATTTCAAAACTTTTAAAACTCAGAGTGTTAACTGTTACTTTTTAATCCATTACAGACACCAAAAGAATAAAACCCCCCAGAACTTTGGAGCACGTGACAATTTTGTATTTCCTGGTTCACAAACCAGAAAGAAACAACAACATGTATATTGGAGACTTGTGAACATGCATTACATTCCCACCTGCGGTGCAGGTGAAGAGCATGCCTTCCTTTCCCAGTGTGTGCATAGACTTAGTTAAGATGGACCAAATTTATACAAGCTCATGGAGAGAGAGTGTCTGAACCTGACGCAAAGTCAAAGCAGTATCAACCAGCAAATACATTTCCAGGATGCAGAAATGATCTTTAAGGCCAGGATTCACTTTGCCTATTAAGGACAAGAAATTCACCTTTTTTTAAAATATCATTTAAATGATGATTTAATCAAAACAAACCATTTAACTTTAGAAGCTGGCTGACCTTTAGTTGAATGTACAAATCTCAGTGCATTTACTGTCTGTGACTGATTGTATTAATCCAGCAAAGAGGTTCAAGACAGAAGTCAAATGAATGCTAAAGTTCCTTGCCTAATAGATATATGGAGAGATAAGAAATAGTAAAGTGAGAAACTCAACCTATTTCTCAAACTACAGATGGATGGAAGCTGAAAGGTGAGTATATAACAAGAATGGAAAAACAAATAGATACAACTAAAACATTCAAGCAAGTGCCCGAATATTATATATCCTCCCTCTCATACGGAAAAGGAGAATAGTTATTGGATACATTTCAGCAAAGGGAAAGTTGTTCATAGATTCACATACATTCCTGTCATTCAACTGACTAATGCATTCCAATTTAGCACAGCAGGAGATGTTCCAAAATACATTGTTATGGAGAGACAGATGCTGGTTTGAGAGAAACTGACAGACTTCCTGAGCTATCAAGATGAATTTCAACAATGAATGGAAGTTCCCTGTGTGAACAGGAGTGAGAGAAGATGGTTTATGTCAGTCTCGGTCTGGGACAAGGTTGCTTTGTTAATAGCTCTTGATCAGTTCGCCCTTCCCTAATTAGAATGGGTAACAGACACTGTAGTATCTTGATGCACATGCTTGGTATCTTCCTGATTGAGTAATTTAAAGTTTGAGTGAGTTAGGCTGATACCTCAGAAGAGTATTCTCCAAGCATATATCCTTGGTACAGTTTGGATATTTGCAAAATATCAGTATCATCAATTTTCAAATCTCAGACACACATCCTGTGTAGCTGAAGACTTTACTATTTGTGGGCATATAATCCAGGCGTTGTGCATACCTTATCCTGGGACACGTCAGTATGGGAAGGTTTAAAATCACAGTTAGATGGAATGCTTTTGTTTCGACTTCATACTCCAAGTAACATATAATATTTATAATTGTTATTTTGCATGATATAAATGATTGTAAATGTCAACTATGTCTTTTCAACAAAAAATGTGAGATAAAGGCAAAATACATCATTGTATATTTGGAAATTAAGCCACCCACCACAGCTCTTTTAAACTAACAAAATAATAAAAAAAGAAAACAGTAAATGCTCTCACTACTTCACCATAGCATGCTTTTGGCCCCTAAGCCAACTACATTTCCTTTACATTTATGATTTAAAAGCACAGTTTACATCACACTCTAAACCAGAATTCGTTATAAAACAAACAGGACCTTTTTTAATACTTCAGTACAAAACCTACAAGTGTGCGTGGCTAGTGTTACCACAGAGAACTACAGACACCGCTTTAAGGGCATCAGCAGTTTGTATCACAGCACACTGAACTTCATTGCCAATGGAAACTGCAATGTATGCTTTGCTCAAGTTGAGAAGCTGGTAGTGGATGGGGAAATTATTCCCAAAGAAAAGGATACATTAACTAATAATGTCTTAAATATCTTGTGATGTTTCTACAGAGAGAAGCAAAAAAAATATGGAAGTGTTACTTCCCTCAAGAGAAAATAATGCTACGTTATTATATTTTGTACTCTTTGTCCTCTTCTCTCCAGTATGAATCATGATGAATCATCTGAGCTAGTTGCTTAGTTGTTAAATAAATAAAATTACAAGTACAAGAAAGTGACTCAAGAGTATATATGCTCCCAATCAGTGAATTATACTCTTGAATTTCATTACACTTGCTAAATGTATCTGCATTTTAGTCAGAAACAGGTTACCCCGAATACACACACACACACACACACATTGAATACAGTAGCCTTTCCTTGTGAATCCAACTGCTCTTAGATAAAGTAAGGTTATTGATTTAACATCTTCAAATTGTGTTTGTACTCTCTGGTATCCATGTACCTGCCTAGGAATGCTTACAGAAAAATGGGCTCAGACAAATCAGCAGGTTAAGGCATGACACCTACTCTCCATGCTCATGTTTTTGCATGTAAGAGAGGAGGGAAATTGCTTTAGGTTTTGATTAACTTGCACGCTCAGGACTGGGTATGGTGTGGAGTCCTATTCACTGGCAAGATTTTTCATATTGTGCAAAACTGGATGATCTGATCTGGCAGTGAAAAATCTGAAAGTGAAAGCTTTGTAAAAACTAAAAGGGGGCAGAGACGTAAATCCAAGGACATCCTCAGTGAAAAGAATATGTTGCCATCAGCTTCCATTTTGCTACCATGACTGCTACTGGCCAAACAAACTAATCTGCTGTTGCTACTACAAGTCTCTTTTCAAAGACATGTCGTGACATATCAATACAGCAGAAATACATATCAATACAGCAGAAATTGTCTATGACTTTGTACAGAACTACTGAACCAAATATAGTACATTGCTACAGAACAGATACACATCCAATACACATCCTTTCCCTTCAGTCCACAGAAAATGCTTTTTTTTTTTTTTTTTTTAAGCCTGATGGTAAGGTTTACCACTACTAATATATAATATCCTTGAAAGGATCCTGAAGACAAGATGTCAGTGTTTCATGGCAAAGAAGGTATTTCTGTCATATATATAGATAACTAACCGTGCATTTTTCACATTCGTAGGAGGCAAGAATAATGGGTGGGAACAATAGAGGGAAACTGTCTGAACATTACAGGGAGATGGAGCAAGCAACTCTGAAAAGCATCCTAAGTGATCAGGGAAATATGGTCAAGCGGGTAAAATGCTCCCAAGCTGAAGATTAGCAGATAGCTGCAGGCAATGAGCATGCAGCCATCAAGTAAATGACAGAGATATGTTTCTGTATTGATTTTTCTCAGGACAGAGAGTTCAGAATGATGTTTTGAAATGTATGGGTTGAGCCAGGGCTGTGGAAAATCATGCAGACTCTCCTGGAAATGGCTTATCATAAAATAGATTATTTTTAAACTTCTGCTAGCACTGCCTACTATTATCACCACAAGTACTTCAGCTGCTGTAACTTCTGTAAAAGATCCATTCTGTAGAAAAGAAAGGGACTAACTGATTGGAAGCAACAGACAACTGACACTGTGTCAGTTAAAGAGCTTTAAATCACAACCTTTGCCTTCCTGTATAGGTCAAAACAGAAAGTCTCACCCCCAGTTAACTTTGTCTTGATAGGCCTCTCTCGCCCAATACCTACTAGAGATGGCTTAGAGCTTATCTAATTTTCTTACTCAGGCTGCCCTGAGAAGCTGGATGTCCCATCCCTGAAAGTGTTCAAGGCCAGGGTGGACGGGGCCCTGGGCAACCTGATCTAGTCGGTGGCATCCTTGCCCATGGCAGGGTGATTGGGACTAAATGATCTTTAAGGTCTCTTCCAACCCAAGCCAATCTGTGACTCTATCAATACACCAAAATATGATGAAACTGTAAGGGACAAGGGACAGAATGGGAGGATGAATACACATGATACTGAAGCAAAAAGCTTATGTGGACAAGTGACACTGAATAGTGAATGATCCTAGACTTCCTTTTCCTCCCCAGTCCTTGAAACTGGTGCTAAGACAGAGAGACTCTTTTCATAATTGTAAAGAAGGTTTATTGTTCTTTTGCAAAGTTCTGAGGAAAACTTAGTAACATGCAATGGACTAAGTTTCTTACAACACACCAGTTACTACTAACTGTAGAAAAGAAAGGAAAACAAACCAAAAAAGAACAGCCCTGAGAAGCAAAGAGAATGTACAGCTGTACCTTTTAACTGTGTAACCTTAAAGAGCTCAAGACAAGCTCTTCTCTCAATACTGTACAAAAAGATTGCAGAATGCTTTTTCTTTTATCAAGCCCTTAATGACCATAAGACAACAGAAAGAGCTGGAAGTGAGAAGCTGACATAATAATATTAGTAACAGCTCCACAATCTTGATGGTGCACTTTCATGTCAAATAATTCATCCTACACCCAGAAAACGCTGCCAAATCCAGAGTCAATTATATCTGCATCGTTATCAGTCAGTTTTGTTTACTTTTTAACTAGGATCTGTCTTGTCCCTCTTCCTAACCCCAACGCATGATATAAAACACATCAAGATCATTCAGCTTCAAATACAGAGAATATGCATTGGTAAATTATGGTGCTTTGTCATGGTTGAGAAAGGAGAAAGGTTAGCATGATCCACCAACAAGGTGAGCTAGGGCAGTAATCAAAAAGGAAGATGATGGATGAAATAGCAGAGACAAATGGCAATGGGATTAGAAGCCCTCTCTTGCTTTTACCAAATACAGTCTTGAAGGAAAATAAAATCAAGGAGTACAGTCACAGCAGTTGCTATCTTTGACTGTAATTATGAGATTTTAATACTAATTATTGCTTAACTGACATAATAACATCACATTAAATATAAACAATTTATGGTTTTATTTACCAACAAAACCTTTTTTATTTAACATTATATAATGACACTGTTTAACTAGTAAAATCACTGGCTATCATTCAAGTGGAAATTGAAAATCTGTTGATTCAAAGCAGTACGTGATTCCTTTTTTTCCCCTGTAATAATAGAGAACAACATTCCTCTAACAAGAATTACCTTTAAGATTGTTCTGAACTTCTAGTGCGATGTCGAGGGCGTTAAACGGCAAAACTGGTTCATTGGCAATTTGTAAAGTCACTTGTCCTGTTAGCTGAAAAATATAAAACAAAACAAAACACAAAAACATCAAATAGTTTCTAACAGATTAAATAACCAACACTTCTTGTAGAATACACATACTTTCATTACTCTGGATTTTCAGGGAAAAATTAGCAATACCCCATAAACACATATTTGTGAAAAGGAAAATGACCTAGGCCTGTTGTCTTTCCATTACAAGATGAAAAGATGTTAAGAGATTACCATTTATGACTACATATAAGGATTCTGTGCAGTACTTTTCTTTGGACCTAGGATACTACACTACAGTAGTCTCTGAAGGGCTTTAGTTGTGCTTCGTTTTCAAATAAAACATCTCAATTTTCTAAAAATAGGAATGAGGTTTATTGTTTTAGGTCTCTGCTTTTAGTCATCAGATTTTAAGAGCTTACACAAATTTTAAAAAAGAAATTACAGTCATCGACACAGCTTCAGATCAAGCCCTTGGCTAGGAATCACACGGCCAATTTCAAGCTGACCTTAAACCTTAGAATCTTTTGAAGAGGTACGTAAAAACTTGACACGCAGAGATGTACAACTTCCAATTTGGACAAAGCACTAAATTTTCTTAGTAAGTTACTGAATGAAATTCCCGAATGAGTGAACTCTCAGTCCACCCCTGACTAGACATTAGGACATGTCATGAAACCCAACGACATGAATGCTTCTTTTCAACAGTTTCAGAGATGAGGCCAAGTACTGACTAGCCTGAGTTGTTTTTTTATTTTTATTTTCTTTTTATTTTTTTTTTCCCATTTACACATGATATGCTCTCCAGCTCAAGGCTGAGACATGATAAAGGGGCTATGTATGGAAATGTGTCTTTTTCATGGACTATACCTAGCCTCTGATTAAACAGATGATTTTGGTCTCTAGGCTGCCAAGTCCATCACTGTTTGTGGGAGCTATAAGAGCAAACTGACAAAAACATGCAAGAAACTCCCATTCATCTCCTTTGTATCTTGATATTGCAAAAAGGATGAAAATCACTGTAGGACTGCACTCTAAATGGAATGACTGCTGCAGGTGATGGTGATCACGTTGATAAAAATGTGGACTGAACAAAACCATATTGTACAATACTTCCCAAGGTGTCGGGGATATTAAAATAATACCTGTCCTTCAGAAGCAATATGATAGCTGCTGTGCTGAAAGCAGCATTTTAATTTTACAATAAGAAGTAGTAGGAAAAGACAACAATCCTAAATAGCAATATAAACAGTATTACAGCAAGGGAAAAGGAAAACCCTCTCCCAGGAAAGTAAATGAAAACAGGGTAATAACAGGAAGACAACTTTCCTGGAGAAAGTTTAATAGAACTCGAACAACACTTCTAAGAATGCATTTAAGAAACAGTGTTTCTGACCTGGCCACAGACTGAGTTGAGTCTCTGTACTGAGACTGAAGGAACATGCCGTATATCACACTGCAACCTACATCTGTGCAGAGACATACTCTGGAGCTATTGAGATTTACTTCTAGAAAATAAAATATTGCCAAACACCCCCCCCAAAAAAGCCTACCGTACATAGAGTGAGAAAAAAGTAGGTAGCAATGGCAATATGTCAGGACGTTTTCAGGAAAACTAAAGAACTAAGACTGAACTTGGAGGAAGATGAAAAATACTGTTGGGACATCTGTGTTAAAATATTACACGGTAAACTCTTATATGACTTTTCTCCAAACACTTTTCTCCTAACTGCATGGGACATTAATGTTTGAAGGCCATTATGTTTTCTGTCAGCTTTTATACATACACAAATCTCTGCATTGAAAAGCAATAGGAAACAGTGGTCTTAGGAATAAAAGAATGGTGCTGCAGATATACAAAAAATAAAACGTTAGGGCAGACAGAAATCTGTACAAAACTGTATCTAAAACAGGTTCATATAATCCAACCATAAACAACTTAAAAAAATTGTTTCTAAATGTCCAAACACCATGCAAAATCCTTCCTTGTCCTGCACTGAACACCCTCAATAAGCAACTGCCCAAAATACTAATAACCTGTAAGTTGTTACAGAAAAGGAACTGAGGAAATGAAGTAACATCCTATTAAGCAGAAGGCATTCTATATGGAGCCCAAATCCATTTATTCCTAAATATTACTACATTTAAAGTCTTCCATGATACACAATTTCTGCAAAAACCTTCACTAAACCATAATGAAAGATACATATTTACATGAAAGATACTCATTTTAGCGACAAGAACGGTTGTACCATGCTATTGATGCTTTTTAATCTGCTACCGCAACACATAAGAACAGAAGGGTATGGAGAAAAAATGGTTCTTTTTGAGGCACCAAAGTGATATTAAAGAGAATACTACAGCAAGCATTTTTTCTTTTCATCTGAGTTCTTTCCTTTTGTATCTCTTCTAAGCAATTTTCTTTTGTTTTGTGACTACTCAAGTTGTTTCCTCTTATCCAAATAAAGTTATACCACCAAAATGTTATGACTGACCAAAGCATTTTGGTTTGTGTGTCAGTGAACAGGTAACAGCAGTGCTTATTAAATCATGTACTCTTTAGGCTAATCTGGAAGAAATCAATCACATGAAGGAAAGCTCAGAGCATTGATTTGAACAAAGTAATAATGCTGCAGAAGCATATATCAAACCCGCATAATGCAGCAAGACAGAAAAGGCCACTGATTTCTTATTTATAGTATTATTTTCGGATATACCATTCCCCCAGTTACAACACTGAATATACACAGAAAATAAAGACAAACGTCTTCCCCCTTTTCCCCAATGAAAAATAGTTCAGACTGACTACTGAATTATTAAATTTAAGAAAAACTTAGCAAAAAAGAGTAAATGCAACTATTTTCTCATAAACTGAAATAGTAAAGCAACATAATTGATTCTATTCCCATACTGAACTGATTGTAACACTAATGACAACTTCTCAAGTAACATTTATACATAATGATGCACACACAATGCACACAGTAATTGATGTAACATATGCACAATTATCCAGTCTAAAGAAAAAAATAGTTCAAATGCTAATTGATTCTGAAATTCTTTTCTTTTACAGTTTAAAATGAAAAAAAAAAAAAAAAGAATAATGTTTCTACCACATTTGAGTTAGGGAAAGGTATTCTGTAAAGTAAAAGGCATTTAATGAACTTCCAATCATTATAAAGATAAATAGTAATATAAAACATAATGATAACAGTAGAGTTATACAGTACATTGCAAAATAAATCTGAATATGTAAAATAGGTTTATAACTATTAACTGTGCAAGGTATCATTTTTTCAAGATCTTTTACCTTACAGCATAAATATATTTCTAGGAAGGAAATAATGACCGTCCCCTGCCTTTACCTGTCTGACGCTGCGCATATCTCAGAAGCCAAAAAAAACTCTACCAAAAATGCTGATGTTAAAGACAATTTAGTATCCCATGACACTTCCTAAATGCAGCCACTGGCTCTTCTGTCCTCCAAAGTGTTGTAACGTATTCATTTAGAAACTGTCTTCTTGAAATTTTACACAACTTATGAACCACAGTTCACTATAAAAGTCATCTCACAAGGACTTCATGTGGATCAGTATCACTCCCCAAAAGACTGTATGACCATAAAATAACAACTCGAATAAACACATGCAATATGTTTATCTATGCAAATTATAAATATTTTCTGTCTTGTTAGCTCTCTCACAATGTAAATAAGAAAACTAAAATGGAGGACGGGAGTGGCTTTCATCAGAGGAAATGCTTTTTTTGTGTGTGTGTGTGATCATCACACCTGTTTTACCAGTGAGTTAAACTGTTCAACTGAGTCTTCATGATAATTTAATACTTCAAATATCAAAACTGCCTACCTAACAGGTCGAAGCACTTTGACTGGAATGCAAAATTAAAAAATATATATATATTAAAATAAAATCCAGAATACAAAAACATGATTTTGTTTGTTTGTTTGTTTTCCTCCACACATTCATTTCTGCTTTTGGGGCATGCTGTTCTTGGTTAAGACTTGCAGGGATACATCTTATGATACACTTTTGATGGACAATGCAGGGATGGCAACTTATCTTCCATTCTACCATATGTGCAGAAACTTGCAAGATAATGAACACATTTAGTGGATACAATGACATGAAAATATTATGCATGATAGGGAACAGTTGATAGGGAACAGTCTGCTAGAATATAGTGTGCGGGCACTTTCTTTAGCACAGAAGTCCACATGCCACTTTTTTTTTTTTTTTTTTTTTTTGTCTAGTGAGATTTGGAACTGTGCACAGTATCTAGCCCATGAGCTATGTAAAGCTCAGTGGGTGTAAGTGCTAAGCTTCTAGGACATTTTTGGTTACATTATAAGTGCTAAACTCAAAACAGACATTTCAGATCTCATGTGCCAAGTTACAAACAGCATAACTGGATAGGCTTTAAGGTGCCTTCCAACCCGAACCAGTCTGTAATTCTATGATTCTACTCTTTTTTTCTTCCCTTCACACTATCAATTCCAAATTTCTGTTATATATAATTTTATCCTATGCATATTAAAAACACTTTACCTTACTGATACCTGTGCACTTTTAGAGAAAACCAGCATACACGTGGCAGCTGATCTACCAAAAACATGACAATCATTAGCAAGCAGCTAATGCAATAATGTGGCACAGGCTACCTGTGTATATTTCTGACTAGACTCAACAGACCCGCTGCATATAGTACTTGAACAGTTTCTGTAAATAAGGAATAAATCCCTGCATACATTAAGTTCCTCTCTCAGAATCCCAACATTAGCCATCTCAAGTGTTAAAATAATCAGCCTTCCCCAGCCTCTTCATCCTGCAAAATTAAATATTTTTGGTAATACAGATTTCCCAAATTTGCTTCCTGCTTTTTTTCTTTTTAAGACTCCCTTCAAGATATCAGATTTATTTATTTTTTTTTTTAATCCATCATGAGAAACCAAATCTACTTAAATGAAATCCATGATTTCCAAGCTATACCATAATTTCATCCTAGTATTACTGGATGAATGGCAGTAATCGTGAGGCTCAAGATAAATTAACAAGCATTTTTAACACAGGTCTCAACGCACTTTAGATCTTTTTTTTCTGCATAGTCAGTCTTCACAGTTGCTTTTCTTATGTTCACCACCCCAAAAAAGTTATTTGAGTTTCCTGAGGCCATAAAGGAGAATTCTGTGGCAGAAGAATGAGAAAATGACCAGTTCTTTGACTATTTTTCTGAACTGTTAAGGGAATATTCCCTTGAAAAAGAAACAGAAATCTGGTCATATGTGCGCACAACCATGTTTGTTTAGATCTAAAATTGTCAACTTCTGAACATTCAGAACTTTTCAAAAAATTCAATAGTACCATATTTGTTTGCTGTTGTTCTTACTGAAATCCACCTCAGCACTGGGACATGTATTTACACTACAGATCTGGTGAAATTTTGGGTTATATGATATTTGGTTCAAAATACTGCATTTTAGGTCAGTAGAGGGCTCTCTGAGAAAAGAGTACTATGAGTCTATGGCTACAATGGGTGAACTAGAGCATAGTAATTCATAACAGATAGCTGTTTCTAACCAAGGGAAACATAAATCATATCTGAGGTCTTGTAAATATTACATCTTATTTCAACACCCCCTCCATTATTTCATACTGTTTTATTTATTCTCAATATAGGAAATACTGGCCAGCAAGTAAAAGTCTTAATGAACAAAGCATGGATCTCTTTGCAGGTATCCTGTGTGTAGCAAACTACAAGTTACTTGATTATGGTGGCTCACGGCACTAGGCAACCCAAAGTTAGGTAATAAAATATACTGGAATGATAGTAGCTTGGGCAGCTTACTGTGGAGCACAGATCTTGATTTACAGTCATATGCTACCTTTGCTGCATGGCTATTGACGCAATTCTGAAGAACATACAGATTAAGATCAAAAGGATCCTCTTATTTAAATAATTAATTTTCTTAATTCCTAATTTGTTGGGTGACATTAATGTACATTGCTTAGAGGACTGAAAGTAAATTTCTTATAGATTTCATTCACAGCTGGTAGGGACCATTCAGCACAGTGCCTTAAAGTTTCTCTTCAGAGAAACTCATACTTTATTTTCTGTGTATGTGTAGAAATTCCTACATCTTAAATATTTATGTATATTACATGGAAGTATAAATTATGTGCATATTAAACTATTTATTTGAATCATATTCAAAATACTTATTTTAAATGGTATGTATTTCTAATGAGCAGCACTACCCCATGCCTCAGGTTATAACTCTGTATGGTTGTATGGAGTTAAGAGTTAGTAAAACTTTCCATCCACTTCTACCTTCTAACCTGATCAACAACGAAAAGGACGTGTGTGAGGACATCAAGGCGTCACCACTCCTCTCCCCGTGTGTGGCAGCGAGCAGTCTTCCTCCCTTCACACAGCAGCAGAGGTGCCTCGAGTCCTGCACCTCTGCACTCTGGAGCTCACCATCATGGGATGTGCCAGACGCCAGGAGCACAAACAGGTCCCAGATGGGACCAGACAGACTCATGCAGGGCAGGTGCACTGCTGACTAGTAAAAAATATGCTCCAGATTCAAATTTCAACTGTGGTCACAGGGGAAACACACTTCTGAGGTGTTTGTTGGCACCTATGGTCAGAGACTGGGACTAGGGCTGAAGTCTGTCCAGTTACAGCAGCTCTCATGCTGTTGTTACTGCAGCCGCAGAGAGCAGGGATCAGTAACTCAACTTCCAAGATAACAGCTTAACTTAGGCTTGGCACCGCATGAATGAACTGGTTTGGTTAGAGCTGAGGCATAGTCATTTTGTGCCTGTGCTGAAGACACAGTGATAATGCTTGCACAGGGAACCATGAAGCTGACGTGAAAGCACAGTTCCCTCTGTGAAGGGTAGCAGTGCAGAATTGTAGCTAGACAGGGAGAGTTTCTTAAGTGATTTGTTCTTATTTTTTCCTGCATATAAACACAAATTGCACATCTTTGAAGTATGCAGGTAAGCAGCAATAATCTTGAGATGAGTTTATAATCATGTATTTCATATTTATGTCGAACAAATTCTAGTGGTATCTAGATGCAAAGAAAATATCAGATGAATCAAATTCTAGAAGGGCCACTAAATTTAAGCCTCTTGTTAAAAAAAATAAAAAATAAAAAAATTTAAAGTCACTCAGACTTTTCTTTAGTGCAGATAGTTACGAGCATGCCAAAGGATGTAACAGATGCCCTTCTGCAGGAAGAGTTTCATGAGCACTGGGTGAAGTGCTCACACCACAAGGATATAAATCTTTACACCACTACAAACCTTCATACTATATTTCTTAAAGAGAATTTTAAAAGTTTGTTCCAGCATTAATTCTTTTTAATCTCCAACTTTCAAGGCAGGTTGCTCTGGTTACCAGCTGCAGGCTTTGAATGTGACAAATACAAAAAATTTTGTTTTAGAGCTGAATAATTTGCATATAGTATTCCCATAAACAAGGATGGCATCACTGCACACAAAGTGACCTTTTAAATGCTTGTGTTCTCTGACCCACTTCAGGTATAGCAAGAGAAGTGGGAAACTGCATCCTTTTTAAAGATCCTTTTGAAAGAAGCAATGTTAACTGCCTGAAGCTGGTTACAAGCAGTCCTGAGGAAATGGATTTAGCTATTGTGGTAGAAAGAAAAATATGTAATAAAATATTAAATGAAATTTATTTGCACACATCAGAGGTAAAGATCTCTAATGACAATGATCACATACAGAAATTGCGCCTTGGATAGATCTCTACTACCTTAAATCAAGACTATGTAGCTTATTGTTTTCTTTATTTTCACGTGTAATACAGGCATTCCATGGACAGAACATACAACTAGCTAACTGCACACTGCAGGACAAGAAATTTTGAGTATTTTCAAACCATGAAGGAAACTAAAGTAAAGAAAGCAAATGCCATCTCAAAATAGAAGACAAGATGTATCAGTGTAGATTCCTATGCACTGGTACATAGCTATAGAAAACATCATGTTCTTCTTTGCTATGAAAGGCCTCCACTGTGTTTGCTACCAGTTGGTGAACATCACTACCTTTCCCAGACTAATGTACATGTTTAAGACTCCAGTGAAGATGCTAGCTCAACCTGCCCTCCTTACTCCTTAGATTACAGGATAACCAAAGCTCAAGATGATAGGAATCAGCAAGATAATTAATAGCTTTGTTAATGGTTGCCAGACAATTGGCCAGTCCTACTGGTCTATGAGCCTTGCAAATCAGACAATAGTGAGTAGCAGATAAAAGAAGCAACAGTGCAAGTTTGCATTAAATCACCCAGACACAAGCACTCTAAAATAATACAAATTTCAGCACAGCAAACAACATGTTTTCTTACAGTCCTAATTAATGAAAGTACCTTCTCACGTGGTTCAAGATACATGCATGAACCAAGAATCTTCCTGAATTAGGATCAATCTCACTATCATACGTTCAGGGACATGCAAATACTCCCATTTGGTCTGTAACACCAGTTCCTAGTGCTGAATCTGCAGGACTCAGCCAGAAACTCGTGGAATTGTCAAAAAACAGATAATAGTCATCAGAGAAGTGCAATAATGAAGAAATCAGCAATATGAAGCTTCAACTATAGCTTTCAGCTTAGACCTCGATATCATCTTTTTAATCACTCCTCATTTACAGAAATGGTTTTGATTTAATTGAACTCCTAAAAAAAAGTCTCTAATCACACTTCATCAGAATGCAATTATTATTCAAAGGAAACCTTATGTACTATTAGGCCCTCTTAATTAAAATAATGAATATAATCTACTTCAGTATCTAACAGTCATTCTCCTTGATGTTCCTAATTCCTCCTTTTTCTTCCATTACTGTGACAATACATTTTTATTTTGTTTTCTCTCGTCTACCCCAATATCATTTATACACTTTTCAATGTTAATGTATCATGATATCAGAACACTGGAATGTGTTTATATTCCACCATCCAAAACTCATTGCATAGCATGACCTTCAAAATGTATCAGACCTGACTCAGTCTGGATATTTATGAGAAGAGGATGAAGGAATGCTGTAACAGGAACCTTAAACTATACCATCTTTGATTTGCAGTCAGTGTGTCTTCTCCGTGGACGTGAGGAATGTACACCAGGCAGCAGTCAGGCTAAGGCCAAAAGACAGATGGGATTTGGGGAGAACCAGGGACAATGGATGGAAGAAATTGACTCTAGGAATTGAAGAACCTGAAGAAAAGCTTCAATTAGGGATAGAGGCAATAGTTTCTTGAAGACCAGAAGTGAAATCTTGGGACAGTCAATTCAGCACATACTCAACAGAATAAGCGTTATGAAAAGAGTCATGAAAACATTACATATTAAAGCCTCCATCCTCTCTAACTCAGTGAAGCCAAGATATTAACTGGTTATATAGAGAAAATATTGTCCTTTCCTCTCTTGCTACCTCTTGATGTGCAGGTACCTCCATTTTTTCCATTTAGGTCACCCTAATCAGTGAGGGACTGGAGCACTGGCAGTTCATTAAAGAAGATAGACGAGCCCTGAGGGTGAGACACTAGTGAACCAGAGTGTTGATCCAAGGGAAGCTGAAAATCCATACTTCCCTAGTATATAGCTCACAGAAAAGACTCATAAACATTAACAGACACATTCCACTTCAGGGGAGAATTGGATGGATAATATACTGAGACTACTCCCAGATGCCAGGATATGAAACACACAGGTTACTGCACTACCCACAAAGAGGCTTAATTTCTCTGTGAGGTGGTTATTTCAACAAGGATTAAATTCTACTGTTGGATGTACTCACGTGGTAGTTACTAAGCTAGCGAGGTATTTAAACTTCTTGTTGGTATCATAATTGAAAGATGTAATTTCTCTGAATTTTTCACACTACTTTTCAAATTGGAATATTTAATCTTCAATGTATACCATGTAAGATACATAGAATAAGAAGTAATAAACTGAATTACATTAATAATTTGAAATGTAAATCTCAGGAAGGGATCTCATACCTCCTCCTGTAATTAAATGATATAACTTAAAATATAAAGGTGGTGAAAGATTTTTTATTTTAAAAAGAAAACATTAATTAAAGATGAATATGTTTGGGACTGAGCAAGATTCCCTCAGGCTTGAGGAAAATGCCAAGTCTGACAAACTCTTTCAGCCGTAGGGAATCTCAGGTCAGTTTGCTGAACCCAGTGAAGTATTTTATAATTATCTGGCATGCTCCTGAGGATACCAATTTACCTGAAAAAGAATCTCTCTTACCTTTCAAACTTGTCCCTGAACAACAATGAATAACGACCTAACAAATAATGTTTTTCATCACAGAATATTTATATAACCAGGGAAAGAAAACTCAGAAAAATGTACCATGCTATAGAACGGCCCTCAAAATTCATAAGAAACTTTAATGATAAAAGTCTAAAGCTGTCTGAAGTTAGAACTGAGACTTATAACCATGGCTGGGGTCATTATAACACACCTGTTACTACGATAGTCAAATTACGCTAACCATTTAATTCCACTGCACCCTATCTTTATGTAGGCGCTGTATTAAAATGACAAAGACAGCATGATACAGTAGCACCAACAAAGATTAAACAGAGAAGCACATTTTAAAAGCATAAAATCTGAAAACGCTGCATGAAATGTTACTACATGCTCAAATAACAGCAGTTACTGTAAAAAAAGAAAATAAAAAATCAACGTTTACCTCCAGTACTACACAATTGTTGCTTTGGAAACTTCCTGTTTTAAACATCTTATCACTTACAATCATCATTAGTGTCTATGCAACATAAATACATTATATGCCACAGAAAACAATTCAAAAAACACTACTCTAAAAGGCTTGTTGACTATCTTAAGCTTATCTGAATCAAACAAAGAAATGAGCTATGGCATATGAAAGATACAGCTTACTCAAAACTATATGACAAGCCTTGTTGTAAGAACACCTCAAAGGTCAGGACACGCCTTGGTGGTAAGCACTATGTTTTTGTGAATTTTTGGTCTTGGTGTTGATTCCATAACTTTTGTTTTGGCTTAGCCGAATGCCTGTTTGTCTCCAGTTTTAAAGGAACTTTCTGGAACAAATGTGTTCATCAGAAGAGATCTCAATATGGGCAAATAGACATGAAGGCAAATGTTGCCTGAGAATCCCAAATGTAAGGACATCAAAGATGGAACTCTGATGATGGTACTGAAGAAGATGAAAGGGACATTGTTGAAGAAACTGGAGGGATCAGGATTGAAACAAAAGAAAAAGATTTAGAAAGAAAAACATGCTGGAATTTGCTGCAAAATATAACCAAGAGTTTTAAGAATATCTGAAAGAGGAGATAGATTAAAAGGATAGCTGAGATCATTTCGGCAGCAACACTATAGATGGACTGCAGGAAGAAAGAAGACTTGTGAGGAAAACGTATCAAGACAAAAGAAGGTTACTATGCTGACAAGTGGTTTGACCACAACTCCAAGGAGAAAGGAATGGAATTTTAGAAATACTATGAAATGAAAATGGAGCAGAAGAAAATACTTAAGTGTTCTTTAGCATGCTGTAATCAGAGTGTAGTCAACCTAATTCCTTCATACTATGTAAAATTCCAGATAAATTGTTCTGCAAACTGAAAAAGTATGGCAGAATGGGGCACTGATGTATACAGCGAACAAATTAGTGGGAGTGCTGACAGCACCGAAAGTGATATATGCGTGCATGTGTGTGTGTATAAGTGCGCTTGCATACAAGGATCAAAGAGAAAAACTCTTCACAAAATTCTTCTATGTTAAAATTGAAAACAGACACAGTCATAAATTCAGATTTTCAGACCTAAAAAAAGACTTTGTAGACTCTAATAATTTGTCCTTTTTTCCTGCAGTAGAAAGGAAAGTTATATAGGCATTTGATGTATTTTGAATAGCTTTAAATTCGCTGTAAATAACCTTCAAAAGTATTTTGACAGCAGACTGACATTTATAGAACATCTTGCACTACATGTACGTTGTATGTCAGAAACACAAAACACATTTTCATTCAAGTGTCATGCAATAAAGACATGGGACATTTCTGTGGTGAGGGACTGGTCAGAATGCAGACTTCCTGGTGGATTTTTTTAAAAAATACATATTGTTTTCATTTATGGACCTAATGAAAAGGACAGATTTTAGAATTCACTCAGTAGCCAAAAGCAAGTAACAAAGCTTTTAAACACCTTTTAAACTCCATTTTAGATTATAAATACTGACCTCTTAAATTATTTGGAAAAAGAACAAACGACACTCTAAATCTTGTTATATAGACAGTAACCCTGTTCTTACTCGTGGCCTCTAGGAGTTCTAATGACAAAGCTCAGTGATCGCAGTCCAGCATCAATGGGATGCTGGGATGCCCAAAAGTTTTAAACTTCCATACTAAGAACAGCAGACACTAGAGGTATTAGGTTAGTCCACCATATTATGCTCATTTTGGTAATATTCTTTTTCTACCTCCAGTCCTCAAGCACTTCATCCAAAAAAAATAATGTGTCTATGAGGCAGAGCTTTAACTATCTATCTTCACTAGATCTTATAGGTTTTTCTGCTCATTCTGCTCCAGTTACAACTGCCATTTGCAAAGCAGGGGGCAAAAAGGGAGAGGAGTACTGTATAGGCAAAGGCTGTTATTTGTGCAGAATATTACATTAAAAAGAGCCCAGTAGCTATTAGTGATTATCAATCTTCAATTATAATAATAGCCATATTAAACAAAAAAAATAATAGGCTATGCTGCAAGTCACAGGAAAAAAAAAAGGCATTTTTAATTGTCAGTCCTGTTAGTCTAAAAGAGCCTTAGCTCTATTCATTCAGTTATCATTCTGTAGTTTATAATTAAAGCACTAATGTATATTGGAATTCTTTGATCTCAAAATAAAGAATTCTTTTGCCAAAGAAATTAAGAACACGGTAGCTGTAGGAAATTCAACTTTCCAAGTATGAATTAAAAGAAACAAAAGTAATGTAATTAAGGGAAAACTATTTTTGTTGAATAATAGAAAGAAAAAACTTTGCGAGTAGTCACATCGATATGTGCAACAGTTTATAAAGTAAGGTGGCAAAAGCTCTTTCTCCTGAATAGTGAAATACAATCCAGAAAGAAGGGAAGAAAGTGTACTGTACTATACTAGTAATAGACTAAATGAACACAAAGTTCTTTATCTAGAGCTGGCAAGGAGAGGTAATTCGTATGTCCTGAAATCTGACTTCAATTAGCATGAGATATCATAATGATTCATAGTATCTCATCCATTATTTCCACTTGGATTTCAGATTTAAGGGAGAAGATAGTCAGCAGTGTGTTATGTCACGATCTATTCTTAACACAAATAAAGACAACTACGTGTACTTATCTACACCGTGTATGAGCATTATCCTAAACACCCGAGGTCAGCAGAACTCTTAACACAGTCTCTCCTCTTGCAACTTATTGAAAAAAGACAGTGTGACTGAAACCTCACTTTAAAACATAAATGAAAAAAAAATCCAGAATTAATTCTGTCTTATAGTCTGCTAAGAAGAATCTGCCTGGGGTTTGACCACCAGAAATCCCAACCCCAAGTCCTCTGCAGGGTTGCTCTCAGAGTTCTTCTCCCAGTCTCTACTCATGTCTCGGATTGCTGCAACTGAGAGCAAGCTAGAAAAACAATTGTGTTCTATCAGTATTAAATTTTGGTGACCTTCCTTCTGAATAGCTTAAATTGCTTCAAGTGTTCGATTAAAACTCAACAGTTGGCAGAAAGACTTACCTCAATATCAAGGATGTGGTTTCTGTCATTTCTATGAAAATTTAGGGAATTGTTCAAGCTGAGAATAGATTTTTTTTTTATTTTATTTTATTTTTTTTAAATTACCCACTTCAGCTCATATGATCTTCTGAATTTCACTGATTTATTTGCATTCTCTTGAAAATGAGAAGTGTTAGCCTGTAAATCAAATGACTACATTTCTTCATGTTTACTTTCCATTTTTTTTTTAATGACTGCTTTCATTTTTTTCTTATGCCCTATATGAATTTTTCCTGTCTGCGTGATTACAATTTATGGACGTGTCCTTCATCAAGTCCTAAGGTAGATTACTTGTTTAATTTCTTTTCTAATCAGTCATGCTAACAACAGATAGCTTTTTAAAAAATCAGCTCTTATTCTAAGTTCCAAATATGTAAAATGGTGAGTTTCAGCTAAAGGCAATAGTGGTATCAAATTGATATCAAAGGTCTACATGTGATATCTAGAAAACATTCCCTGGTTGAGATACACTCACTATTTGTGCTATTTATGTAACCTTCACAACTTTCCATTTTGGAAGGGGAATTCAGCACACTCCATAAGCGCAGTCCTCCTGATCGGTCCTGTTTTCATGGAAGGCTGCACAACTCTGTCATGCAGAAATATCAAAGCTAATTTAAGTACTTGTAGTTGATACAGCCACATTCACAGTGTTCTCCTCAGGCTAATATAACCTGTTTTTCATGAGAAAGACACAGCTATATTGCTGATGGGACAGGTTTTGTGCCTTTACCCACTGTATTCTGCCTTTTGGGCTTATCCCAGATCTAAGCTTTCTTTGTTTTCTTGCTTCCCTTTTCACTTATTATGAAGACTCAAAAGCCTTCAGATCTTCTTTATTAAGCACAAGTTACCAGTACGTATTCTGTAACAGATGAACCCCATTTTACCAGAAGGTGCTTTGTGACTTGTGACGCTGCTCCCCTAGTACATGTACAGTCAGACATGTAAGCAACATTGAATAACTGATCGATGACTTAATATTTTTCTTCTACATTGCTGTAGTGAAGATGAAAAGAGAACATGCTGGGCATGAAAAGTGAAACTGTCCAAATTCCCACATCTTCTTATATGAAAGTACTTATGTAGTCTTGTGACTGACTGTTGTTTCAGACTCACATGTTAACATAATTTTAAGAAAAAAGACGGAGAGGGAATTCTGTGGCATGTAAGTAGTCGATGGGACATTAGGATGTTCTAAATCAATAAGCTAAGATGTGATTTAGTGGCCTATACTAATTTCATCTAAGTAGTATAATGAATCCTTAGCTTATTGCTTTAGTCTCAAGACCTACACTCTGACGGAGGAAAAGCTGACTTCTGAAGTGAGTGCACCTCAGGTGACCCAACAGCCCCTGAAACAATTGCAGACGTACATGAAAAGGATTATAGTGAGACACATCCTAAATAAAAATAAATGCAAAAGTAAACTTATACCTTATGCTGTTGGCATATAAATGAAATTAAAACAATCTCTCATAATAGAGAGATCCAGAAGATCCTTTAAAATGGCCGTTTAAAAATTAAGGTAAGAATACAGACCAAATGGCTCTTATGGACATGAGTCTCTGGAGCATAAGTTGCAAATAATGTACATGATAATGGAGAAGATCACATGATTATGCAAGGTATTATACATTTCAATCCCCTGCTTAGAAGTCATTTACACACCTTTAACAGATTACATTAGACAATATGAAAGTTGGAAAAAAAAACGCAAATGAGAATATGGAAACTGCTTGTTAACAGATTCTTGAGTACAAATGCTTATAAAGCATTCCTAGGAGCACCCAAAGAGCCCTACTTAAGAACTTGCAATGAAAATATTTTGCAATGCCCTGAAAGATTTAGTCAATATGAGATGATGTAGGTAAGCGAATTAGGGAGTCAGAATAAACAACCAGATTGCAATAACTCAAGTTCTCTGTTGACAAATTTCTCAGACATGAATTGAATCTGGAGACTCATCTTAGTTTCACATAATGAGTAAATGGATTTAAGTCTAATTCATACATAACAGTGACTTGCTTTTCCAGTTTGTATAGGACGGGTATCCAGGAAATGATCACTGGCAAATATTACAGACTAGGATTTTAGAGCTGTGAAAGACTTAGGTTGTGACTGTGATAGAGTTACTTTGATCAGTTATGTCCCTGTCTTCTAAAAAGTACTATTGTTCTAAGAACTTTCACTAAAATCTTTTTTTTTTTTTCCTTTATTCCCCCCCCAAGTACAATAGGAAGCCTGTGATATCAATACATTTAAATGAGATACTAGAAAGTCAGGACAAGTAAAAGGTACATTTTAAGGAAAATACTTTTTGTTGTTCTTCCTACAATATTGTCAAAAGAGCAGCTCGATTTCTATGATCCACATCAGTGAACCAATTCAAACTGAAATCTACAAAACTTGAAGGTTTTTAATGAAACATATTTCAGTACAGTACGGCACGGCTCTTCTAAGTGGTAAACACATATATTTTGCACAGAATGGAAACTTTTTTCATTTCATATGTACTTATAATTATCTCAAATTTGTATGTCAGATTTAATAACCAGTAACTGAGACACAGAAAGCACAAACACCAAACAGAAGCAGAATTATATTGTTTTGACCATGGTGAAACAGTGAAAATTGCAGCAAATGGAGGAAGACACTCTGGGCCTTTAAATAAATGTTTCTTAACAGGCTTCTGAAACAATAGCAAAAGACCCCAGAGACTACCCACCAGCATGGATACTGGAATTATCAAACAGTACTTAATGGGTAGCAAAATTATTCCTAAACAGCAATGGCTACTGAACAAAATATCTCCACAGAATCAGGACAACTGAATTCGCAATTTAGTGCAAGAACATATTTTGGTTATAATTTCTGCTTCTTCTGGTCCTCTCAAATGGTAGAATAAAGTGAAATTACATAGCCTGAACTGTAACCAGAAAAATGTTATTAAACTGAATGCACTGAGCAAAACCATGCTTCCCTATTTGGATTTCTCACTTCTTTGCTTTGGTTTCTAATCCAATTCTGAAGCACCTCAATGACTGTCAGAATCACTAAGAGTGAAGACAGAACTTATTCATGGTCAAAATATATCATAATCTTCATAAAAATGCAATAATAAGCAAAAATAATCAAAGCTACCAGATAGGAGCTCACAATGTTTCTGGGACACGTAGAGCATCTGGGATAGCTGATATCTTCAAATAGCCAGCACTATCAAAACTGGTGACAAGTTGTAGTTTAAAAAAATAATAATAATAAAAAGCATGTATAATGCCTGTCAATATATAGAAAGCATCACATACCTTTCCGCTTTAGAAACGTATTAAAACAGGTTGCATTCCACTTATAAACTCACTTAAGTCCAGTGTTTTACCTCTGGCCATTTGGGGATATTAGACCTGTGTTCAAGAATAGAATCCAGCACACAATAGAGCTCCATCAACATAAAACACAACAAAATGACTATGTTCAAGTCCTGAGGAGAAGGGTTTTTTTGTCTTTAGCTTCACTTTCCCCTAGAGATAAGGGACAGGTAGTTACAGAGAGAAATAGCATCTCTTCACTACTAGTGAAAATATTCTGCAACAACTTTATGCTCACTAGTGCTTTCTAAGGGCTTGCTATTTTAAAAACTGCATGTATTTGTAAGTATTGATCTCTTCTGCTTTTAAAATTAGTGGGAAAAAGTAACTTACTGTGCATATAAATGGAAATTGAAAAGTAGATTGTCAACACTTAAAACTTCATCTGTTTCTGGACAAGCTGAATGTTTAAGATATTAACTGGGATACAGATGTATAGTGCTTTATTTTGGAACTAAAGCTCAGTTCTTAAAAATGCGTCCAGGTAGATACTGTCTTCTGTTACATAACTACAACACAACTGTCCAAAGCTTGTCAGCATTTGGGTGTTTCTGCCAATGTTAGAACTTGTTTTCTCTGGCAAGTAAGGAAATAATTTCTGTTGTCAGTATACAACTGCTGAGTAAGTTAAAAGCCAAGCCTCTCCAACTCACAGGACAAGTCTCTCCCAGTGGTGTACTTAAAAAGCTGAAGCGTATCAGCTGAGTCCATTTTAAAGAATCCTCAGACCTCCTGCAATGAGGTGTGGGAAACCAGTGACAGTAAAGCCCAGCAGGAGGCATGAAGAGGAGAAAAATTACATCTTCCAGGTACGTGCAGTTTTGCTTTTAAAAAAATATTCTGGATCTATCTTTTCTGACAACTAGTCAATGAAAGACTGATGATATAATTCTAACAGCACAATGAAATAAAAGCATTTGCTGTATATTCAGGAATTAATCTGTACCTAAGTATCTCAATATTTTTCTTTACTAAATTTGTTTACTTTTGTTTACTGAATACATCATCTTTGTTTACTTCTGTTTCATTAAATAATTCAAATGGCTAGAGAGTATCCTTGTCCTTCTCCAGAAAACAGATTAATTCAAAACTGTGCCAGATAAAATATAAACTAGATTTTAAATGTAAGTAGCTAATTCTTTCATTGAAAGGTCATCTTTTTTGCCAACTTCCAAACTGTTACTTGGAAAAAAATAAGCTGAGATGGACTATAATCAAATACTGTATAGATTCTGTCATATTGTGATGCAGCACTATCCACAAAAATGTGGCCCATACTGCCAAGCTGGATGCCATGACATTAACACATTATTTTCCATTCTGTAACTTTTTCACAGCTTTGTTGAGAAGGTGCTCTGACAAGTAATTCATGCAGTGCACATCACAAGCATTATCTTATTCAGAATGCACTCTGCTGAGATATATGCATTTTTATGGGGCCTGGTACTAATGTTCATGAAGAGGTTCGAAGTTAATTAAGACATATATACTATCATGATCTTGTTCTCTTTCCTGCTGTGACTGTTTCATGAGTTACTTTGTTCACCTGTAATGCAATACAGAAGAATGCAGTAGCATCCCTTCAAAACCCTAGACATAAACAGGAGTGATCTAATTTTCAACAGAAAATGGGTGAAAAAAGAGCCTTCCAAAGAAATACATGGATATTCTTAATGATGCATCTAACAATCATGAACTGCATTGCCAGGTAAATAGAGTACGGCATAATGGGAATTTTTGAGATTATTTCTTTTAATTTATTTTTAGGAAACATTTAAACATAAAAAAGCAAAAATTTTGAAGTTTACCAGTGAAGGATGTTTTAAAGATTGGAAGTAAATTCTTCTGTTTTTCATTTGCTTGTTTCTAATTGATGACTTCTAAGAACATCTATTTAATATCTAGTTTCCTTAAATTATTTTCTCACATTTCATTATTTCTATGTGGGTTTGACTGATAGATCAATGCTCTTTGGAACAGCAAGTAAGAAAGTACTCATTTAGGCTAATGGTCTATTTCAAATGCAATGATGTAAATGAAGCATTTAGAACATACAGTTTCTAAGACAAGCTGGTTCAGAAAAAATCACTTGAACAAATCTCTAACACACTTTATCTAAAGATAAAAATAAATTCTTAGGAAACAAGTAGGAAAAGTTCCATGTAACAAATCAGCATTTCCCAATGTCCTGTGAGATTTTAGTGTGGACAGAGATCATCTACTGCAAGAAAAAGAGAATGCGAATGAAAGAATTATCATACACAACTGAGAAAAGGAATAAAGTGAGGAGACAGACAAGTTTTTATATTAACTAATATCCTCAATATTCAGCATTCTATCTTCCACATTTGTTTTTTAATCTATCGAGTTGCAAGGTGCTTTTTTTTTAATGTGATAAAACGTCACTATGACTTTGATACTTCAGCATAAAAGGAAATGTTTCATTCTCTTTGTCTTATTAGGATCTCATGTGAGGTTCCTGTAAGCTAAAAGTTTGTTCAGTTTATATCAAGAAAAGAGAAGGGAATAAAGGTTAAAATTTGCCATATGTCAGTCCAAAGGATTGCCATGGCTAGAACATCAAGTTTGGAAGAATATCATTTATGTCAGTTAAAGCAGAATCTTCCTGTGCCCCATTTTCTTCATCACTTTAAGACATGACAATATTTATGTAAAGGCCCAACCTCGCCCTGCAATTAGCCTGAAATCAAACTGCACTATGTAAAGATGTTCAGTCAGTGATTCCAAGATGTATTTCTTTTCATGTGCTATTTTCTTAGCTGAGAAGTACTTTCTTTTGGATCACCGCTTCACAAAAGACAAATAGTATTCAAATTTGAATTGGCCAGGGAGAACATGGCATGATAATGAATGCTTCCTTAACAAGTTTGCTGATGATACTAAACTGGGAGGGGCTGTTTACTCTCTGGAGGGATATGGCCTTGCAGAGGGATCTTGGAGAATTAGAGAGTTATCAGTCTCTCTCAGTGAGAGCCAGCAGTGTGTCCTGGCAGGCAGGAGGGCAAGCTGCATTGGGTGCATTAAACCACACCGCAAGCTGGCCAAAAGAGGTGAATCCCATCTATGTTTAGTACCAGTGTGGCCTCACCTTGAATGCTGCGCGCAGTTCTGGTCTCCACAATATAAAAACATTTTTAAGATAATTGAAAGCATCCAGAGAAGGGTAACAAGAGGCTGAGGACACTTGGATTGTCCAGTCTGAAGAATAGGAGGCTGGGAGGTGACCTTACTGCTTGCTGCAACGTCCTGAGGACGGGAAGCAGAGAGGGAGGCTCCGGTCTCTGCTCCCTGGTCACCAAGGACAGGACACGTGGGAACAGCACAAAGCTGCGTCAAGGATGGTTCAGACTGAAAAAATATTTCTGCTGTGAGGGTGGTCAAACACTGGAACAGGCTACCCAGAGAAGTGGTTGATGCCTCATGCCTGTCTGTGTTCAAGAGGCATTTGGATATTGTCTTCAATAACATGCTTTAACTTCTGGTTAGCTCTGAAGTCTGGCTGTGGAACTAGATAGATGATCCTTGCAGCTACCTTTCAACTGAACTATTCTCTTTTTTAATACACTCATATAATTTTACAATCTCTTATTCATTATCATCTTTGTCTTTTTTATTACAGTAGAGTTGCTAGGAATGGCAACTCTTAATATTTGAGACTGTAGATTTTCTTTTTAATGTCAAAATAAAATTAATATTGACCATTTGAGATCAGTGCTCCTCTACGATCACAGACCTTTCTTCAAGAAGGCAGCTCACATGAGAGAACTAAAGAGGAACGTGGCCTTGTCAAGGAACTTTTAAGCACTATGTACTGTGGTTCCAGGGAACACGGTGACACTGCATGCAACTAACTGCACTTCATTTTCTGCCACTTAAAGTAAAAGCTAGGAATTCAGTATTATATGAAGTGCATTTCTCATGAAGAATCATAGAGGTTAAACACAGAGCTTTGCTCTTTTGTTTTGTAAATGCTGGTTAATGTTGATGTTTGAATCAAGCACATATTTAGATCCAATTATTAAGCACATAACTGTGTACTGCTTGTGTACACAGCTTATAAATCACATGACTTCATAAAGGTGGTTTAAAACTCATCTGCACTCTGTTTCCAGACTCATAAACAGTCTGAGGGAAAAAGCATAGCAGAAGGTAAATATAAACATAGTCTTTCTGGATAAAATCCTCTTCTTGGCTACAATGGTTATATAAAGTAGTCTCTTCTTTCTATCTATCAAATAAAAACTGGCTGTAGAAAATGATTAGCTGGCAGTGCAATCCCTGACCAAACGATACACCTTTGAGCTTATAAGCTTTATGTTAAAAAATAATAATTGAAAATATATATTTATTTATTTATAAAATTTCCCCAGTTAAACTTTGATTGTTTAACCATAGCTTATGGCAAGCAAAATAGTTTGCAAAAAATTAATAGCACAACAAACTACTAGAGTCTGAGTAATAGCAAACACCTCTACAATTTAAGCTTGACCAGATTTGTGGTTTGATTTAATTCCGATGCAGAGCTTTCTTAAACAGGGAGCATAGGAACTAATTTTTCTTTAGGTACAGAGCAACACATAAAGCTGCATTATGAAACATGTTTATTAATGGTAAATAAACAAAATGGCTACCTAATAGAACTGGGAGATGCAAATCTGCCTTGCTTTTCATTAAATCACCACAAATACTGCCAGAATTTTAAAATGGGGAAGTATTTTTAGGTATCTCACTAAAATGTATAATTCCTTATGAATCAAATAATATACAACCCTTGGATTTTCAGTTAATATTGTCCAAATGGATTTACTGATCCTAAGCATATTTACAAACCCTAGAACAATTCTGTAAAAAACATAATATATATGCAAATCTTGCCAATAAATCCTAAAAAAACACCCTTATGATTTAGACATTTTTTCATTGCACTATACAGTACATGCAATACATTTATTTATAAATTAGAATTTTGGTACTCAGCCATTAGCATCAAAATTAAAATACAGCTCTTATGCATTAACTCTTAATTAGGTTTTATAAATTCCAATAATAATTTGCACAGTAAGTTCCTGAAGTCCAGATTTAATAATGAGTTTCATAAAAGGCTATGTAATTTGTTTCTCTTGTCTTCATTCAAAGTTCAGAATAAATCACTCTTCAGCCACAATGCGCCCTAGGTATGTTGAAAAGTAGCAATTTGTTATTTTTTGGCCAGCTTAGATTTGCTTCTACAAATCTACTGAAATAAAATCAACAACAAACCTGGAAATGACTTTTTTTTTTTTTTTTTTTTTTAGAAGATTTTTTAGATTTTTTAGATTTTTAACAGGTATTGAAGGCAGATATAAGAATCAGCTGGCAATATTGTACACAGCCTATCTTCCTTGGGTCACTTTCAACACCCTTTCGTTTAACATTCAAAGTCTATCAAAAATTATGCTTCTGCTGAAATAGTTGCTTCTACATTACCCTCTGCATGCACTTCTCATTGTCATCTCTATGTGGGCAGTATATCTTGTACGGCAAATCAGTTCTGAGAGCTAAAAAACAAATCCCCAAAACAAAACCATCAACAAAACCAAATGATTATTTTTCAGTCAGATGAACTTGAAACTGCTCAGTCTGTGGTAGTATTCAAATTGGCTTAGGGGAACTGTGAATCTATAAAATCTGCAGCACAAAACTGATGGGTACTTCTGATGATCTTAGATTTTACATTAGTTTCAAGTCTTTTGAAAGATCCAAATCCAATAGCAGGTGCCGAGAATTTGAGAACAGCTCAGAATTTGATGGAATATAGGGGACAAGAAGGGATGGGGATAGGAAGGGATGGGATAGTAAACGAGAAGTGATGCATCTATGCCAGGAGGAGGCAAACATTTCTTAAAATTCAAAAAAATAAAATCCTTAGACTCTTCTAAAAATGTGGATAAAATCAAGATGAAAACTTATATTGCAGTAGTGTTCTATAATAGTCTTCTACAATAAAAAAAAGTCTTCTGCAATAAGGCAAACAAATTATCTTAAAAACAAGATGCATAACTAATAGTTTTATCAAGGTTACATCTTTCTTTAAATACTAACATAAATTACATTTTAATTTAATTTATATAATTTTGTATATTACATATAGACTTTCTATTCAAAAATTCATTGGCCAATCAAAAGTCAGCATGCTGAGCCATATGTGCTGAAGTGAATGTTCTCCATATTGCAAGTAAAAAAAAAAAGAGAAAAAAATTTCTTTATTTTTTTTTTTTTTTTTTTTTTTTTTTTTTTTTTTTTTTTATGATATCTAGAACTTCTGTAGCAGAGCAATTATTCCATTGAAGTTTTTCAGTTGCCTAAGTAGAAAAGTGTTAGTCTTTTGTCTTCAAAGTAATCTGTTTCCTTTTAAGTACTGGGTCTAAATTCCCTTCTCAAGTGCAACAATGTCAATACGGTATGGTTACTGATGTCAATACTGGATGGTTACTGATGGGATGCAGAATATGGATTATAATTTAATTTTCAAATAGCTCTTATATTCACGAAGCAGAACAAAACTACAGATTTTGTTTTGAAATATAATGATTCATATTTGCAGCTGCTGCCTCTCATTTTGCACCTGAAAATCTGAGAGTGTATCTGTACTTACAGGCTCAGATGATTTGTGAGCAGCTTAAAATCTGACCAATATTTTACTTTATATGCACGCTTCATGTAGACCATTGGCTCATATATTAGTTGAAATCAGAATGAACTTCATTGAAGTACACTGGAGTAGAACTATAATGGAAATTAGAGCTGGGCTCATCTGTTTACATCATACTCATTTATCTGACAGACAGCACTAGTCAGGGAAATCTAAATGATTAACACGGTCTGGCACCTGGACATATGCACCAATGTTATTTAAAATTAGATTCCTCAGAAGGCTATACCAGGGAAACAACCCACACAGGAGAAAAAAAAAAAAAAAAAGTACAATCTTCACTTCTGTGTTCTAAATCAATTTTTTGGAGGAAAAAAAAAGGCAATAAAATCCTTAGAATCACAAAGTATTGCAACAATATTCTAAATTGAACTGAAGTCTGGTTTTTGTTTGTTGCCTTGGATATTACAGAAAGTTGTCATAAAAAGTCTGCTAGTTTGTATAGCGTACAACTGTAATTATGTTGGGCTAAAAAATTTAGCTTTTTTGGTTTTGTATATATATATATTTACATATATCTGTATTATACTTGAAAAGTATAGTAAAGTATAGTATTGAAAAGGAGAACAGATGTGTAACTTTTGTCTTTGAGAATATGTAATAAATTTATTGAATGAAAAGTGCATTCAATAAGTTTATTTTTTATAAAGTAAAATATATAAAAATATAAAAAAATATATATATAAAAAAAATTATTTTATATCGCTTTGCTTTTATGGTTAGATTGCTATGAATCCTACCCAGCCCCTGGCCCAACAAACTGCTGGCGGATGGGGTGATCGGTCCTGTTGGCTGCCTAGCTCTCATACCCATGGGCTTGAGTCCACTCTTCTGGAATCAGAATAGGAATGGAAGGGATCATTCTTGAACTCTAAGTCCCAGAGGCAAAATTTACCAGTAGAAGGCCAAGCTTATTTACCTATGCCCTTTCCTGTTGTGGGAATATTCTTATCTACAGTATGACTGACAGCCAGAAAGTCCCATCCAGTCATTAGTGACCTTTCTTCAGTAGGAATGCACTCAGGAAAGTGGGTTTTGCTTTTCTGAACTAAGTGCTTAGACAACATTCTTTCAATGCAATTATCACTTCTTGTGAACAGAGGACTAATAGCTTTTACAGCTCAAATGGACTAAGATCTGGCTACAGGCTCACAGAGGTGAAACGGGGACTGACAGTACTCCCTGCTCATTGTCACTTCTTAGTAAAACCTAACTCCTCTCAAAAGTGCTGAACACATCATAAAAGAAAACTCTGTAGTGTTATTCGACGATCTCTTCCCTGGTACCTACTGAAATAAGAAGATAAGAAATAACCTAGATGGTTAGTTTAGTATTCTCCTCTGTTTTAGATATCGGATCTTTCAGTCCACAATTCTTTGAAGGACACTTGTACTTACTTTATAATTGTGGCTTACAGCTAGTCACCTGTATTTAGTCTAATGTTAATTGGTCTAATCTTAGCTTCACGAATGCTAGTGTGTCAGAAAACTGGCAGTTTTTTTTTGTTGTTATTGATCACGCTCCTAATAAAAACAGATCAATAAACAAGATGTTCTTCTTGGGATTTTGTAATACCCTTAACTTATGTTCTCTCTTGACTCAGCATATTTTTTCTAAGTATTCACTAGCTTTGTCTCACAACTTCCACAAAAGTTCCACAAAAACTTTTGGTTTACAAAACCAAATAATTCATTCACAGTATATAAGCAGCTAATTTGCATCTCTTTTTAAAAAGCACTTAAGCAGATATTTAAGTTTTCTGACTTTACCTCATATCCACTCATATGCAAATTGGATGATGTTAAATTTAAAAAAGAGTTATTACTACATTAGTGTTAGAAGAAATACTGTTTTAAGAGGCACACTCTGGGGAAAGGATTGTCTGATTTGACTTTTTTTGTCAAATGTGATCATAATTTCCCTCAGAAGACAGAGTTCTATGCAGGTTCATAATATAAACTGCAGTTAATTAAAATCTATTTATATGCTTCATGACACATAAGCACTGATTTTTTTTTTTTTTTTTTTTGGTAAGGAAGAGAAAAGAAATGAGATAACAGTTTGTTAATAAAACAGAAATTTGTATCTTCCTTGTATAGCCACCAAATTCAGTATATGTATGCCTAGAATAAAGATTGAATCCTTGGCAGTTTAAGTATTAACTAGTAGCAAATGCTACGGTAGTAGTGTTACTGAGGAATGGTTTAATACAATTATACTCTGATAAATTCAGTAACTGTGTGAAAAATAGGACAGTGGGAATCATAGGAGAAAATTTAAATAACCTGAGGCATGTTCCTACCTATTAGAGTAGCAAGCTTCAGATTTTCAGTTGTTGGATTTCAGTTGTTGAATATAAATACGTGTTGACATTCCATACAAAATGCATGCACATGTCCAATTATTTGATATCTCTCATAACAAGTTTAAGTTTTTGAAGTAAAAGCAATTGATTGAAAATAAATTCTCCCATCACACAGCACAAAGCCACTATTGGACAAAATGGAAAACAATCATTAGACATGCAATAAATACGAAGTGGCTTCTCGGTACGTTCATGATTATCAACCACCTTAAAAAGAAAGAAAAAGACACCTGTCATAAATGTCTATGCTGAGCATCTGTCACCAATGCAGCACTCAGTAACCACCTAGAGATGCAATTGGATTACATTAGCAAAAAAAGGCATTGTAAATGAAGGCATTGCCGTAGGCAGTGTAACTTCTTCCAAGTCAGCAAAGTCCCACTAACATAGGCATTCCCAAGGCTTGTGTACACAGTACAGAACTGCCCAATCGGTCATTGCCAGTAGCTGAAATTACAGCAAATAAACACAGATGCTAACTACCAACTTCAGAAATTTAGCCTCAGCACTGAACTATGCCCCAGCCATTGTCTATAGTCCTGGACAGATCACTTGATTCTGTAGATTTCTGATGAATTCAGGTGAGGAGATTAAGTAGTTGCTCAGTTACTTTAAGAACCATTGTTGGTGGTATCTTTTTTACTGTTATATAAAATGGGGATTAAAAAATGCTTCCTCTCACTCCTATCTTATCTTCTTTCATTTAGCAAGACTGCTGTAATTTGGAGTAAAATGAAAACCAATCTTGGGTTTCCATTATAAGATTTTATGGTATATTATGTATGTTGATATGCTGTATGTTTATCCTGTGTTGTGATTGAATCAAATAAAGGTGACGTGTATTTGCTTACTTCAGTTAAATTGCAACGCTACCTTGAAAAATAATGCTATGATTTTTTCCTTTTCTACCGACAGCCAGCAGATGAATCTTGGAAGCAACTGAGTAAAATTTAGGTCTAAAAGAAGAGTCCAGGAACAATGTTTCTAAACAGCAATCTGGTTAAGAAACATTCTGATAGAAGCCAATGCTAACTTTGTTTAAAGAACATATAGCATTGCTGAAATATGAAAATTGGATGAAAACAAGTTTTAATACATGTCTTTAAGGAATTTAGAATTAATTCCCACCTGAAAGTCAGAGCACTGAACAGGTAGGACTGCACACAGACAATCCATGGGAATAGTATCTACATAAAGCATGCTACTAACAATGGCTGTGCTTTCTTGTTCATTCGGTTTCTCTTGTTTATTGGAGCCACAGTTGCCTGGTTATTTTGTTGTTTTGTTGTCAGAGTTCTGTAAGCTGAAAGCATATTAAACTCCAGCCACTCAAAAGATAACCGGAAAGAGTCATGACATTTTTCCTTAACTTCACAAATAAATGGTACAGGAGGACACTGAACTAGGTCTGTCCTGTAATGCTTCCTCCATTTTGAAGGAGACATTAGAGGAAAAGATGTGGGAAATTCTGGAAGGTGCCATTGCTTTTTAATACCTGACCCGAACCAAGTGAAGTTGTGTTGGCCAGTGAAGCTGGTTCATCAAATCTTTACCAGGGGCTCTGAGATTTCAACTCATTTTAATTACTTATTTTTTATCCATCCAATTTCAAGTATAAAGTACAGGAGTCCTTGAGGCTATTTGCTTTTAGCACAAAAGAACTACTGAAAAATTCCAAACATATCT
Organism: Nettapus auritus; assembly: GCA_011076525.1. Taxonomy (NCBI): domain Eukaryota; kingdom Metazoa; phylum Chordata; class Aves; order Anseriformes; family Anatidae; genus Nettapus; species Nettapus auritus. The sequence continues at coordinate 19,690,722 of CM021773.1, forward strand.
ACACTAGCTAGGCTCTAGCTCATAGAGAATATGTTGTTTGGCCAAACACAGTATGACTGTTTGTCAGAACACCTCATGTCTTTAGCAGCAAAGCCACCTCTTTCCCATTTTATGTTGAGAAAATCCAAACAGTTTTTTTTTTCTTTGTATACTCTTTCTTCCCCCTGTTCACCACAAATCATGCAGCATCCCCAAAGCTACAGCTATAGTTTGTATCACTAGATTTTCTCTCCTTTTTTTTTTTTTTTTTTTTTTTTTCCCTTGCTCACAACAGCTACAGAATAAAATACATACTGTCAGAAGGGAGTTTTCAGCAGGTTTATATTTACCCTCTGCTTGAACTGGATTATATGTTCTTTCATGCAAGAAGGCTAAAGGTAAAATGAAAACTCTCACTTGTGTGCTTAAGAGAATATGTGCTAAATCAAACCATTTCTGTGAAATATCACTGTGCTTCTTTGCAGAAAAATTCAGACAAGTTTGGTTTTGTGTGAATGCACTAAGACTGTCACCACAGAAGACAGTTCTACTTTGCACGTCTCAAACACCATTAAGACGCTCAGGACAAGAATACGAGAGGCTGATTGAAAAAGTAAAGCAAGTAATGTAAATTATGGGGAGACTATCTGGCAATTGGAGAATTATGCTGCACCTATGTTACCAAATCTTGCTAACAAAATTTGTCTCTTATTATTGTATTGCCTTATGGCAGATGGGATCTGCTGCAATACTACAAATTACTGTCAGCTGTGGGAGGACTAATGGAAAAATCAAGATATGAACCAAGTCATCTTGCAATTTCTCAGGTTAAAACAACAACAACAAAGTTTTTATGTGTAGCAGAGCATCCAAATGATACGGCAGACTATTTTGATGTCTTCAAAGAAAGGTCAAATTCTACATCTAAAAAATTGCTATCAACAGCAGATTTTCTTAAAGATGGATATTAATTTGGTTCTCCATCTGGGTTCTCACTTCATACACCCCAATCTGTGCCTCTTGCATATTAACTTCATTCACCATCTCTGTCACCTACCCTGGTCAGCATTCCTGTTTGCTGGCTGGAGGTTTTGCAATTTGTTTTGCAAGTATGAGATTGTAATATAACTTGCCTATAAAAATACATAATAGTTCTGTTGGTCTGTGCAACGTCTTCAGAGGTATGATGATAAAGAGAATGATAACTGACGTGAAAGCCTGGTACACCCAACTGAAACAGGAATTTTAAAAATGACATCAAAAGAAACAGATCACTGAAGAAAGTTAACTGGAGAACTTACCCGTGGAGATCAACACTTCAAAGTGTCACATTTTCAAGAGGAAACTCACAGCATACAACAAAAATTTCCAGTTAGCACACCACACGGTGATACAGGGGCAGGCTGCCATATCTATGCCTATGCTTTCCAAGGATAAAGGGTTTACTGGTATAGGTTTGGATATGCAATATACTTGCATGCATCAGACTTTATGAATATTTCAGATTCATTCTGCATGCACCATAGCAGCACTTTGATATATGTGTTTTAACTCTGATTGGAGTAACACACCGTGTCTCTGCTGACTAGAAATCATGAACCATTCTGCCAAATCCTCTAGTTCTACACCAAGGAAATTTTTATATGAGAAAGAAAGACACATCAATGGAAATCCAGATGTACAGCTGCCTTGAAACAGACACCACTGGGATGCATAAGCACAATCCCACACAGCGTTTTCAAAGAACAGTCAGATACTAAAAAGGGTGTGTGGTAGTGGGGACAAGACATGAATGTGAATGTTCTCTGCTGAAGTAGCTATGCCAGTAATAATGTGCTGGGAGAAATGTTTCCAGTAAAATTCTGCCACATGCTGTATGTGGTTTGTGAAAGTGTTTCCACTTGATGTTATAAAGATTGCAATCCCTGCCAAAAATACAATAGGTGCTTCAGTGAAATGTAAAGAAATTTCAAGTCGGTTGACTACAGTGGGATTTTGTTTGGGTTTTAAACTCTGGCAAGATACAGCATTATTACTGTTCATCACAGTATTATTCCACTGATTCAACATATGCACTATTAGACTTCAGAATAGTAAGGTTTTGGACTCCTTCATGTTAATTTAGATATGTTGTATTATCTTGTTTAATTAATATAATATTTCAACAATTAATTGGAATATTATATATAGGTTATATATATATACACATACACACACAGTTACTTTTGACTTTTTCAATACAGAAGCATGCAAAAAAAGAGCTCATTCACAAGCACCATGCATGAAGATGAAGTGGAATCCCCTACCCAAATATTTATCAAAGCTAGCATGCATCAAGCCAGAATTTGACTTTAGGCAGATGATACAGAAAAGAACTACCAAAGACATGGATATCACTGCATTTGCAATAGGAATGGGTATCCCCTACAACTGTGTTAGAGAATTAATAGCCATACACAACGGGTAAGTGGGAATATATATCCCTCGCATGCTTCAAAACAAAAGAACAGTACAATTCTGTTAGAAATGTCCTCATATCAAAATTTCTGTGTTGTACCTTATCTGTGGTTAAAATGTGGATTTCATTTACTAACCATCCTGCAGTCCAGTGCTTTTTATTCTATTTGCTTCAAGAAAAGACTCTGCCTGTCATATCCTTGGAAGTGCTTATTAAAAAAAAAAAAAAAAAAAAAAAAAAAAAAAAAAGGAAATACTACAGTGTGTTACACAGAAAAAAGGTATTTCCTCTACTATTGCTGTTTTATGTAATTTTTAGAAGTTAATTGCATTGTGATAGTTGGTTCTACTTCATGCAGCTCCATAATCAAAGTGTGGAATAATCGGGATCACTAATAATTTTCTCAAGAGTCATCTGTCAGCACCCATAACTCATTATAAAACCAATTATGTCACTTCTGGCATACCTTTCAACACTTTGGTGCCTGCCAAAGTACAAAATCAATAAAAGGTTATTACTATTCCAAGGCTGTTATTAGGAAGTGGCTCCAGTGGCACTCCCTGTTGGGGAACTGCCATTAAAGCTTTTAGAACTGCGTAATCCTGGAGTCTTATTAGGTTACTTTAGCGAGCATAATTCAAAACACAAAAGTATTTTCAAACTTATTGTTAATACCTCCAGTTGACTAGTTACCATGAAACACTGATGTAGGCTGCTGAGTAACACTGACAAAACTTATTGAACAATAGTACATAGTTTTATGAGTTTTATGTGTTTAATAACAATGGAGTTTCACCTGAATTCTTCTGGTCTGATAGAAAAATTCATTCTCTGCCACACAGGCAAAGATTTCTCCATTTTAATACTTGATATATGCATTATAAAACACACTTCAGATTACAAGGTCTGTAAATTCCACTTAAGATATCACTACATTTTGAAATGCAATGACTGGGCCTTGCAGCAATCTGCCCTAAATCCACCTTTAAAGTGCCGAAGTCAAAGATAAATTGATGACAAGTGTTCTGGCAAATTAGATCTTTTAAGCAATCAGATTATAGATCTAACTCTTTCATAGATGAACACCTCTCATTCATTTTACCTGCTACATTCATCAATCTTCTCCAAGTGCTAATGAAGTTGAAGTGCCTACATTATCTATCAGTAAAGAAGAGTAAACAATAAATTAAATTTAGAAAACTTCCTGATCTATCTACCCAGAAAACTACTGAAGTAGATCAATTAGGCTAAGCTAAAGATGACAAAAATCACTAGCTGAGGATCTCACCCAATTGCTGCACATATTATTTATCTATATAATAACATCCCGTGCTACAGTCTGAAAAGCATAATGGAAATAAATGTATCCTCCTGCAATCTTCACCAAGTTCTAACAAAGACAATTGTAATGCTCAATGAACCTACTCAAAATTATTTGTAATAATTTCTAATAATTTAAACAGTTTCAAAATGCTTCAAGTCAGACTATCTAGTAAGCATTTTTCTGTGTTAGTCAAAATTCTAAAGCAAATGCTTGAATACAGATTATTCAAATTACATGCGGCCCAGTAAGTCACAAAATCAATTATACAGTAATTACTCAAATACATACTGCCCTCAGTCTTTGGAAAAAAAAAAAAAAAAAAAAAAAAAAAAAAAAAAGGTGAATCTTTTCAGTCACTTTGGCATTAAGGACTGGTTAAAAATAAGTTATATTAAAAAGCTTCAGTGATTCAGTGAAGACTTTTCTCTTGTGATTGTTCCTTCACTGGCCAAGCTTCAAAAACCACATGTAGGAATATGCACTTCCTTTTCTTTCTTTTTCTTTTTGAAAATAAACTAACTAACTAACTAACTAAATGAAAAAAAAAAAAAACTATAAACCAAACCAACTGAAAAAAAAACTAGAACAGTAGCTGTTTTGCCAAAGCTGCTAATGTGCCTATATGCTACATCTACACATTGCTGATCTTGGAGAATTAATTTTTGTTGTTGCCAAAAGAAGCGTTTCAATAGCAGCTGCTCTTCCAAAAGAGATAGCTCCAAATAAAGAAAGAAATGAGATAGAGAGGTCTACATAGTTCTAGTTTATAAGAAGCCTGAATGCATGTGTATGAATCCACAAAGGGGGACTCATTTGCAATCACATATCTTTGTAGAACCAGAGCTTGATGAAAGGACACAGTGAAGAAAGAGCACTTTAAAGCAGGGAATAATTTTACTTGTATGAATAAATAACATGGAGAGAGAACTAAACAGGAGCGATGAGAGAGGAGTCAGAACACATTAACTTTGGGAGCATTCTGTGGGCCAATCTCCAGACTCACGGGATGGCAACCCCTTCCTCCCATGTGAGCACACTGATAGCTCATAAAACTGTCCATGCAGGTGAAGGTGCCCTCAGAGCCCTCTTCGCTGTCAAAAATGACAGCAAACTTGCTACTTCCTGCCGTCTAGTGAGGCTCAATGCCCTGCATTCATGCTGATAACGAGTTTAATGTGAACCATGAAAAATACAACCGAATACATAAAATGAAGCATATAGACATAAAAGCTCTTTTGATCATGCTGGTTGACCAAATATTACGGTAGAGAATATTCAAAAGGTGAATCTCAATGAAAAATCCTCCAATACCTTTTTTACAAAACAAGTATTAACAGGAAGAAAAATAGGTCACCTTCCAAAACTGTCTATTTTATTCACAAATTGAAATTTGTCCATGTGAAAGACAGTATATGGAAATGAGATCTCTCCATTTCTTTACCTTTGCAATGGTCTCGTGCAATCTGAACGAGGGATCCAGCTCTTCAGTTTTTGTTGCATGTACAGGAAAAAGAGCTTCGGAGAGAAAGCTAGAATTCTGTGAGAAAAAAAAAGAAGCACCCTTTTAGGATTCTACATCAATTTCTTCATTCAAATACTTATTGGATTTTGTTCAGAGATTCAAAACTTCCAATTGTTCTTAAGTTTTGTGGATTAATGGCTTTTATTTTACTGATCTAATTAACTGATTCCTAGTCCTTGAAAGAGACAACCCCGCCCAAGTTTTATGACTATTTCTGGAATGGCAGTAGTTTTTGTAATTATGTTTCCCAACCCAGCAAAGAATTTTGTCTATAGGGAGGAAAAAAAAAAAATTGTGCCAGCATTACAACATTCAATAAATGAGTTATAATTCATTCTTCAGAATAAATGTAAACACAATACTCAAAGAACATTCTTTTATCTTCTGCAAACATGCTACTTCTGTATAAAATAATAACATATACATAAGATGGGGTTTTGGTCACTTCTCTAGAATTATACCCTTTAGGTTTACCACTCTTTTATAATATTTGTACAAAATGTTTGTGTCTTATACTGCAGGAAAGAAAGCAAGCAGGTTGCATATTTGCTGTCACAAGAAAACAAACTGATACCCAGGTGTGGACTGAAAAAAAAGCAAAAAGAAAGGAAAATAAACCCCAGGTCTCAAATGTACACAGATGCTTGAAACTGGGAATTATTTTGAGCCTATGTTTGTGAACCCAGTACAATAGTACAGAAACAAAACTAAAATGAAAAATCTTTCTCTATATCCCCATAGCCCCTGAGGCATACACCCTAAAATTATCCTTAGTTTTGTTAAGTGCCTGTAGTTTGGCCCTCTAGGTATGGTCAGAGCTGGCCCTCCCAGAACAGCTAGGAATCTAGTGGCCATCTAATTCCCTCTGGTTATGAAGATAAATGCAGAGGTCCAGCTTGATGGACTCGGATGCTCCACCCATTTGTTAAGCATACTTTGAATACACTTACTGCTTACTAACAGCAATGAGTTCAATACAAGACCACAGAAACTATAGCCAAAGTTATTTCAGAGATCAGCAAAAAGATGCATGAATATCATACCATTCTAAAAATTATTAGTTATGAGCAGTTCTTTTAAAAATATACTCTTCAAAATGAACTCTGACACACAGATAATCAGAGACAAATCCACTACAACCCTGCTTCACTTACCTATGTCCTGAAGAGTAACAAAACTTCTAAAGCCCTGTGCCAGGCTCTGGTTATCTCTAGGCAACCAAGTTCATCATTATAATATTTTGTATTTCCTTTTAGAAGGCCTAAATCTTTCATTAATCTTATTCTGCATATCGATTTGCCAAGCACCTGAATATAATATTACTGTATTTAGCTAGAACATCCTGGACTGTTAGGCAATATTGACAATGTTTTGGAATCACATCCTTCTCAATTACCAGCTTCCTGTATCTACTAGACTAACATTTCTTCAGTTTTCTCTTATTGATATACACCGATCTTCAATGGGTTTTATCTTTATACTCAAACTCTCCCCCCCTCCCCCAGTTTGTGTATACAAGAAGTGAAGCCTTTTTTTAGGGAGTGTTAAACCTTGTAATGATGCTCAACTCGTTCTTCAACAGCCAAAGAGTTACTTGCATTCAGATGTTTCATGCTGAGCAGTAGCTGAATAAAGTTCTGGTAAAAAAGTATTAAAACTGATCTGAGCTTAACAGAATTGAATTGTAAGGTTTTCACTCCGCTACCTTTCCACTTGCCAAAAACACTCTGTAGGACTTCGTGTTTTAAACATCAGGAAGTGAGCAAATGAGAGAGACAAACAATTTAGATGCTTTGTTCTGGCTTGTACAACCTCTCTTTATGTGACTGAGCTTTGCTCTTTCTCATGCTGGGTTCCAAGCCATACAAAGGCTGAAGAAAAATTGTACTTTAGCATAAATAAATAAATAATAATGATAATAAAAAATGCTGTTAGCTCCAATTCAAACATAAGAAGTTAACAGGAAGCAGAGAAAAAGCCTGCCCTACTCTTCAAGATGAGCAACATAAAGTATCTTACTCACGCACCCCTGGGAGATAAAGTGGTGGTATCCAATCCATGCCCACTGCATCAGAACTGTGTTTGTATCACCCAGTGCGTCACATCGCATGGATATAAGAGCCAGTTTTGGGCACTACAGTGGCACAGCACTGGTAGTTGTCTATCCAAACTAGCATGGGACACACATGCACTATAATCATATCAGCAATTTGATATGCCAATATGTTCTACTCAAAACAACTCCATTTAGGCTTAGTTCCCTACAGATGCTCAGTCCACCTCTTGAACATTATAGCTAACTTCAGCCTCTCTGAATAGTGTGACGTGTCTCGTAGAAAGCTCAGTGAAGGGTAGACCTCAAGATACATAGTTACACTACTGGTAATTTTGCTTGTTAATTTTTTCTACAGATTTATGCCTGCATGATGAATATTATATCAGTATTTCCATGCATTTCCAGAGAATTATTTCTGGTTGTAAGCTTCCACCACTTTCTTAATAAATAAATAAATACAAGGTATAATTAGCCCTCACTCATACAAATTCTTGTGTTCAGTCACGCATCTCTGTTGTATAACTTGTCACAGAAACATCAGAATAATAGATGAAGTCATTCTTCCCTTCAGCAAACTTATTCATTTATTTATTTATTTTAAGATTTCAGGGAGAAGATTCGCAAAGTCATTTATTATAAAGATAAAATACATATTTCAAGATTAATTCATTACATCTATTAATCTTTGTTTTAAGTTTGTGCACTAGTTTACAGAGACATGTCATTTGACTGGGGGGAGGTTGAGGAAGATTGTCATTCTGGGACAGTGGTGCTAATGCTGTTCATCATCATTCGCATAATTGCAATCAATAATGTAGAAACAGTTACATTATTTATATTCTTTCTTGAGTACCTTCCTGAGAGTCAGTGAAGGGAATGATTACTGAATTACATTTGCTGCACAAGATCAGACTGTTGCTCCATCTAGACAAATGTTATTTCTTTGCAATCTGAACCTGATGGATCAGATGCACGCATGACAGGGAAACCCTGCTTAACATGCTTTATCCACCTTACTCTAGGCACATACCTGAAGAGCACAGGTTAGGATTCTGGTAGTTCTACATTCGTAACACATTCAATAGCAGAGATACAAACACTGTAAGTATACGTTCATATACATTCTCATAATTTAGGTGCTTTCTTGAAGCACCTAATATTAGATAGAATGAACTCAAGCATTTGTATGTCTTTCTAAGACTGAATCATTTGATAGTCAATATCATGCTGTAAACCTTTTAGAAACCATGGCTGATACTTTTAGAAACGATGCACTAGACAAGGATTTTCCCTTTAACTGTGAATTTTACCCATTTACAAACATGTTCAGTGCTCTCATTCCCTACACACCAATTTTTTCTGCTTACCTGTTTTCCCAAAGAAAGGAATCCTCAGGATTCCAGTGCACCATGAATCAAAGAGAAGCACATGGGTGAAATTCACAGCAGCTCCTGAAGGTTATCAGTAGCTCTGATGGCTATTCTTGTTTTACTACCGTGTATATTAATCACACTAATCTTTTATTCATTATATTAAGTGCATTTCTTCCTTTGATGTTTTTGAATTGGGAAGGATAACCAATACAGAAATAATGATTATCTATATAATAACATCACCAATAAATATAAAAGTGACTTCAAAGTGACCATCAGCTCTCTCTACTGAAAAGCATTTTATTCACACTTACCAGTTTTGAAAACAAGACTGTTCCTCTAAGCACCCACGTATGCTTATCTGTGCAGTCTTTTTGATAATTTTGTTCAAGTATTTAGAGCAAACCTTAATTGAAGTGGCACCATTGATGTAATCAAATTACTACTCAATTTCCAAATCACACATACGAAATCTACCCTACTTTTATTCTGTATTACAGTTTAGGAAAATACATGTTTATATGAGCATTATGAAAGTACATAAAACGGCGACAGAAATTGGAGGCACATGAAAACCACAATTCCTGGAGAGAAATAAAATACAAACTTTCCATGTTCCTCTTTGTTGACATCTCTGATCAGTATCCACCATCAGCCAGCTATGAAAGCTCTCCCACTCTGAAGCAGGATTACAGAAATAAGATGCTATCCTACTGCAACTGATGCAGAACACCAGCCACTACATGACTGATACAAACGGCTTCAAACTATTCCCACACGTAAACCACATGACAATGGAAGCAAAACAATTTAATTCTGGAAATTTCTAAAATGCCTGTGTATTAATTACTTAGATACAATGTATTATAATGGAAAAAACGTATCAGAACTAGCAGATTTGTCATCGGGAGAAAAGACTGTTTTCATGTTTGACTGAATTTGGTTTTAATACTTTGCCCTCTTCCTTTCCTTGGAAAGGAAAAGACAGTCATCAGATATAAAGTGCTTTTCTGATAATAAGAGATTTTTTTCCCTAAACTACCAGTTTTCCAGACTACTATACTGCCTGAGCAGAAAGGAAGACAGACATATATCAATTGACTTTGACACTGACTTTAATAGAGACTGATCAATAAAAACACTGCCAACATCTAGATAAAATTTGGTTCCTTGAAGAAGTAGCCAAGCTCTTAACGGTGAATATCCAGAAGTATTTAAAGCATCATGTAAAGCTTCTCCCTCACTGCTAATGAGAAAGTGACTCTTTTATTATTCATTCAGTTCACAGGCCTGTGTCTTCATCTTTCATATTCTGAAACCTACTGGAACCCTCGAACAGCATATTTGATTAATTTCATCATGTTTTGTTCACAGAGAAGGTTTAGCTTTTTTTTTTTTG